>JXSR01S036569.1:607-13441 GCA_000969725.1 Ophiothrix spiculata | reverse complement strand
GTCTAGCTAGACACTAACAAAGACGCTAAAGTTGAAAATATTTTAACTGGCTAGCGGCTGGTTAGCGTCTTCGTAGCATCTAAAATCAAACCACATGCTAGCTGCGTTTTGCTAGTATATCATGGGCTTAAAAGGGATAACCTATGAGCCCATTATGTTGCATCACAAGAGTTAGGCCTAAAAAAAATTGCTTGACTGGCGTAACCCGACCGTCCCTAAATATTTTAATTTTTTTATGCATGGTAAAAACCTCCAAATCCGATATATTATGGATCCGACCACCTACCCTATTTTTTTTCTATGTAATGCCAATCATACAATTATTTTTTAAGGCCTCATCTCATACCCCCTTGCCAGTATAACACAAAATCACACAAGAAAGTAATTTAGACAATTCTGAAAATAATCCTTTGTTTTAATCAAATTTTAATATAGTCATATGATTTATCAATCAAGTGATACAGTCTGTGTAATGCAAAAAGATTTATACTAAAATATCAAATCAACTACAGGGTGTCCCAGAAAAAAACCTTACAATCTTTGAGTGTAATTTTCTTGGGTCCAATGGATAGTCAGAAAGTATGTAAAGCATTTTATAGACAATGACTTGAACTTTCAGGTACCGTTTATTTCATTTCAATTGGTTGTGTACAACAAAAGTTAAGCCTTGTCAAATATTTGGGTGGATTTTTGTCTGGTCCAATTTCATGATTATTCGCCATACAGTAGGGGTGTTTTTGAATGGAATAAAAATGGGTGACCTTGGAAAATTTATCATATCTGTCTTATTTTTATGTCAATTTTTAAAAAAAAATTCAGCACAGATGACAGATAGCATGCTCATAAGGAATTAGTAAACATTGTTACGGTTGAAAGAGCAAATCAATGACAACACTCAATAGAGTACTAACTTGCAAAATGAAAAATTGGACCAGGAAATTTTACATCCAAATCTTTGACAAAGCATAGCTTTTGTTGCACACTACCGATTGAAATGAAACAAACGGTATCTGAAAGTTCAATTCTTTGGCTATAAAATTTAACCTTTACATACTTTCTAACTATTCGTTAAATCCACGAAAATTACACGCA
This sequence comes from Ophiothrix spiculata, assembly GCA_000969725.1. Lineage (NCBI taxonomy): Eukaryota > Metazoa > Echinodermata > Ophiuroidea > Amphilepidida > Ophiotrichidae > Ophiothrix > Ophiothrix spiculata. The sequence goes on along the minus strand of JXSR01S036569.1, from coordinate 12,349 downwards.
AAGATTGTAAGGTTTATTCTGGGACACCCTGTATTATATACAGATATGATTAATTAATGGGATTGTCCATCATCCTGCAATATCAGTTTTCCCACACATGATAATTTGTTTTTGTTACAGGAACAGCATACCCATACAAACTTACCACTGTGAAACTTGAGACAATATAGTCCTTCTCTGAATTCTGAATTCCACTTGGCAGCTGAATGACTGTTGCTTTGATTCAGCTTTGTACTGTGTCAAATTCAATCCAATATTATTGAATATGAGCTCCTTTTAGGTGAAAAACTCAAAAGGGAAACTATGTCTGTGTTTGCACTATTCATTGGAGGCCTTGGAGGATACAGGTGGAGGATGAGATTAAAAGGGTTGGGTTGGGGAGTGAGAACGCATTGAATCGGGTGCGGTGGAGGGAGGGAGTGAAGACAGTTGCCGCGAGTGAGGGGAATCTGGCCACCCCTGTGACAGGGATAAAACCGGATTTAATATATTGGCTTACTACTACTACTACTACTACTACATTTGGTACAAATTAATGATTTTACATTTGTTTATTATTTTCCGTCATAGACAATCCCTTTAATCAAGTCAATTAGTTGTGTAATATGCACAAAGATCTCTACTAGAAGATATTGAATCAACTACTTTATACAAATATGATGTATTTATTAAGTCAATGAGTTGTTTATTATGCTCAAAAGATATCTACTAGAAAGTAATGACTAAACTATAATACACAAATGTGATTTATCCATCAAGCCATGCAATCTGTGTAATAGACCATATCGATAATTGACATAAACCTGCTGTTGATGGGGTATATCCACAGAACCGGACGGGGAATCGGAACTCAGAACTCGCTCTGAGTTCTGTTCCCCGTCCGATTCTGTGGATTTACCCCATCAACGGCGGGATTATGTCAATTATCGATATGGTCTATATGCACAAAGATCTCTACTAGAAGACAGTGAATATACTATTATATACAAATATGATTTTTTTGAAGCCATACAATCTGTATAACATACAAAAAGGTCTCTGCTAGAAGATAATGAATCACCTATACTAATATGTGTCTTTCCACTTCCTTACACCCCTAAAGTCGGCACACGTCATTTTGGGCTACAGGTGAAAAAATGTATTTTTATTTATTACGTTTGCCTGCGGAGCGTAATGTGTGTGACTGTCAGCGTTTCACAAGCACTGGAATTAGACCAATTACATGCTGTAAATATGTGTATAAACGACTAGACTTTCATGCAAACATGGTAGCAACAAGCATCATTCTCCAAAAACCCAGCGAACGGAAAAAAAATCTCCAAAATACTGCACATGCAAAGTCGTAATTTGGTGAAATTGAAATATATTTTTTTGCTGAATCACAATATCCATGCATTTTGCCAAAAACCTGCAAAGATTTATTTTAAAAAATGTAAAAAAAAATGAACATAAGTATGAAAAAACTCCACATCTTTAGAAAGACCATCAACAGAAAAGTGTTTATCTTTCTGGTTTTCGAATGCATTTATTTCAGTTTCACCTCGATGACAAACTTTGACGGACCATAATTGACTTGTAGATGTCGGGTGAAGCTTATTTAGATGTCTTTTCATACCTTATGACATGGACTTTGTAGATATGTCAAAAAGTGAAAATGACCAGAGGCTGACTTTACTGCTGGTTTGAGCTGGGCGGTCACATATGATTCATTAATCAAGTCAATAAGTTGTGTAAATATGCAAAAAGATCTCTACTAGAAGGTAACAAATCAACTTTTATATACAAATATGATTTATTGATCAAGTCATGCAGTCTGTGTTGTATGCAAAACGATTTTGAAGATAATGAATCAACTATTATACAAATGTGATGGCTCACCCCGAAAGGGGGACTTTGCAGACGATATCAATTTTAATTTAATCATTTCATCTGTTGCAGCATTTTCAAAGATTGGGCTATTCCAGATGGAATTCCAACTGGAAATATCATATTTGGACATGCCTTCCATAGGGGGATTGGGGAATACATCTGACACCTTACTTGTTGAAATTGAACAAGGCAATCAAATTTTACAGCAGAAAATCTGCTGGAAATTCTTCTTTTTTTATGATTTTTTGCTTCCTATTTTCATCAGATTCTCGAAAAGTATTCTGTCGCAAAGTCTCCTTCTTCAGGGTTAGTCATCACAAATATTATTTATAAATCAAGTCAGTCAGTCTGTGTTAATACTATAATATTCAGAAAGATCTCTATTAGGAGATGAATCAATTGTTATCATGGTTATACACAATTATATTTTAATCAAGTTAAGTAGCATATAGAATGAGTTCTCGGCCGAGTTGTAATATTAGGGGGTCACTTTGTTTTTAGCAAGTTCAGACAGCTTGTTGGAATATTGGGAGAGCTCTTTTGCATCAGCACATTTTGAAAGAGTAGTTGGTCGTTGAAAATCATTGAATATTTTTTTCAATATTTTGCAAATTTGTGTCCATTTTGACCCGCAAAGACCCTACTTTTTTGGGAATTTCGCACAAAGACCCCCCACCGCCATTTTTTGCACTTTGTCACTGAAAGACCCCTTTTTTGACCCAATTTATCACCGGAAGACCCCTACTTCGGAGGTGCTTGGTGGCACTCATACGTCACTTCCATATGTGAGTACCCCCACCCCCAATGGAGTTGGTCAAGTATTAAAAATAGCTAAATCAACTTAACTTGGCGAAGCATTGCTAGACACTCTTTCAAAATTTCAGAGCTTGCTCACAACTTGCTGGGCAATTAAAAGTGTCCTAAAATTTTGAGAAAATCGCTTTTGAAAATTTGTACGTAGACTTTGTGTCATAGAAGAGCCTTTGTACGTAAGTTTTCCTCTGATACTAATATTTTTTTAAAGAAAAGACTTAAAAGTTTTATTCATGTTTGATTTCAAATAAAAATGCTATTTAAAACCCTATTTAATATAGCTTTGAACTAATATAGATCTCTATGTGGAAATGCTTTTTTTACATTTAGCGATCTTTAAGTACAGTAATTGAATACGTCAAACTGAGCTATATGATATAGATCTGTATGTGATGTAAATTTTTTTTCATCGTTAAGTTGAACCATATAGATCTGTATGTGATGCGTTGTTTACGCTATACTTTAGTACGTAAGTTTTGCATATAGGGCAATTTGTGAAACACTAAATTAAATAGAAGGCATATAGATCAAAATTATTAATTATTTTGTGTTAATTAGGCTAAATTGAAGCCTGTTCCTTGGTAGGTATGAAGAAATCAATAATATATCAATCCAAATTTTCAAAAAAGTCAAAAATGTCATATAGAACAGTATGTGATGTGGCTGACGATATACTCACCAACAGAAAGTCTGTACTTTGATGCTGCATCCCATATACTGAATGAGTTATAGACAGAATAGGCTGGTCCTCCATTTAAAGACTCCAAAAATTTAGGGGGAGGGTGGCAACAACCCCTCCATGGGTAGACGTGTTACAAAAAATATGGGTTAATGAAAAGATTTGTTGCTCTAAGCACTGCACACCCTACAAGACATGTCTGATCTTCATTTGTGTAGTCTTCATGGATTTATACTTTTTCCATGTATACCAAACCATTCCAATCCCACTATTATCAGCTCTTCCTAGATATTTCCCATTTAAAAGTGATCTATAGCACGAATTGAACCACCAAGCTCCTCTGTTACTAGCACAATTAGAACCTCTCAGTTGATCATTGTCTCTGTCAAATGTAGAAAACTGCATACCATTGTGCTCATAGTTACCCATATACTTCAGGCTGTCCCCTGCAGTTCCACTGTACTCACCAACAGAAAGTCTATAGTTGTCTGCTGCATCACTGATACTGAATGAGTAATAGACAGCATAGGCTGATTCCCCATCAAAAGATTCCAAGTCAATGCGCAGAACCCAGGCGTTACCATCAAAAATCAGTCTATGTATGTTTTTCAATCCCAGCCAATATTCTTCACTTGAATTACCAAATCCATACTCATATTTTGCAAAGTTTTGGTAGAAATGTATAGAACCATCGTATCTTTTCTGAATGACTGTTCATTCTTCGTTTTTATGTTGCATATCACAGTACACCTCCAATGGCCCTTTATTATCTGGTGGCGTTATCACGTAAGGACCAGTTTGATAAGTATGACTACTTTTAGAAGCAACGTCCTGACAATCTTTCCCAGATGGAACTCCAATGCGTTGTACATAAAGCTGATCTTGCAAAATGTTGACCATGTTACCCATGAGTTCAGTCATGCTGGCTAGAGAAGTTTCAACACTCATCAGGCGACTTTCAAGCAAGTCCATTGTCTTATTCATAACCATTTCAGTCTGGGAATTTTGAATTACAGGGAGAGCATGTGCTATGGTGCTGGTAAGATTGTCTGGAAAATTAGCCGCGACAGTACCCGGGGGGGGTACTAAGTACAAAAGTGGTTATGGGGACGTGCCGCAAATTCGGGTAGCAAAATCAGGCTCTCTGGTATTTCAATCGGTCCTTTTTCTTCCCAAAATGTGGTATTTTGATGGGTCACTTTTCAAAATTTTCCAAAATTTGCGCCAATTGGCGCAAATTTGGACATTTCTTCATAAAACTTTAGACATTTTGTGCCAAAATAGCGCAAATTTGGGCGAAAAAAATGCAATTTTTGATCAAACTTGACTCAAAATTTGGAAGATTTGGTATGTGGATGGGTCCCTTTTTCTTGAAAATTGGTATTTGGATGGGTGGCTTTCAAATTTCCCTGCGGCACGTCCCTACCCAAACAAAACTTGAGTACCCCCCCGGGCGACAGTATTGCCGTTTTCACATTCAGTTCCTTGGCAGTCGATCCCTCCTTTGGGAGATCTTGGCTTGGTAGGAAGACCACCAACACATGTAACAAGCAGTAGTAAAAGAAAATGATTGAAAGTAGCCATATTGAAATCAGCAAAGATAATTCCAAGAAATTCTTAGTGCAGTGTAAAACAAAAGTGATAGATTTGATATTTAAGTTGGCATTTTTCGTAGTTCCGTATATACAGCGTTTAACAGAAGTGAATGGTTTGACTTGAGCTTTGCCCATTTAAAAGGGACTAGCCTAGATTCTTCCCACTTATTTTTTTACCTATATATTTTTTACATGAATCGGTAGATGTTTATAGTAATATAACTTACAAGTAGTTTTCCATGATTTTGAGGAATATTGGAGAAAATTGCAAATCTTTATCTGCTTAAATTTTTTGCGCTAGCACAAAAAATTCTATGAAAACAGGATTTCTAGTTTCAAAACTTAAAAAGATCTTGTTTCTACACCTGTGATGGGTAAACAAATTATTTTTGATGAAATTGTTTCTATTTTAATATGCATTGAATTATCTCTAAGAACTTTGTTTGATCTTTTTTTTCTGTTAAAGTCTATCTGAGGTACAAATTTAGTATTTAGAAAACACAGGATGGTCACAAACCACCAAGAATGATACAGTAGAAACTCATTATAACGAAGTTGCTCGGGACAGACAAATTTCGTTATATCAGGGTTTTTAAAACAATAAAAAACAATAGAAATCAGTAAAATGGTACAGGAAAATTACTACCGTATTCATTCCAATAACCGCCCATGCTCCAATAAGCGCCCACCAAAGTTTTTTGGGTGAAACTTGGTACTAATAAGTTGCACTCAGAGAGTTCTTACCATGCATTTGAGGTGATAAACTCCAACAAAATATATTTTTATGTTCTTTTTGTTGATGTTTTGTGGTATTAAGGGCAATTTCTTGCTTTGAAAATGGTTGTGTATACTTAGAATTTATCCTATCAGTTTCAAAAATAGCCGCCCATGCCAAATGACTTAGTTAAGGGCCCAGGGCGGTTATTGGAATGAATACGGTACTTTATAACAGGGCTTTTCTTATATCAGATTTCATTATAATGAGTTTCTACTGTATATTGCAAATTAATTATCTCTCAATTTGAGCCATTTCTGTGTAAATTTTTGTACTTTTTGGATATAACTACTCTTAACCTTTATTTAGAGCATTTCCATAACTTTTTAATTCTAAGTGGAATCTAGGTTAGTCCCTTTAAAATCACCATCTGTGCTGTAATGGAGCTAAATGTTGTATTGGTAGTGGTGTTATTATCAGTGCAATGTTTAGATAGCAAGTTTCAATGTTCAAAGCCTTATCACTTTTAATTAATAAAATGGAATTTAGTCCATATCAAAAACCATTTGGCTATCATGAATAAATAAGGGGCTTTCAATTAGTTCATGGCCTGAAGTAGAAGGAAATGGGCTATGCAGTTTTTTGTTTGTTCTGTTCTGGGGATTTATAGTGCGCTATACCTCCCAGATTTGTAATTCCACTCGGCCTCTGCACACTTTACAGGTGTTCGCTGACCATTATGGCCCAAGTAAGCTCCATTCCACACCAAGCATCATTTCAGGTTCTGCGGCAACTTCTAGGGGCACTGAACCTTGATCAGCCCACATACGCACCATCGCTGCCCGGATCAGCTCCCCAAGTTTCGTACGGGTTTCCACGAGACAATTAGCAGTTAGTTCTTTGTCCAATGGAATTTCAAGCGCACACTCAACTTTTGTTGGCACCAGCGGGGTTCGAACTCGGGACCTTCCGCACCGCAAGCGAGCGCCTAACTGAATGAGCTAACTTGACTGCAAAATTATTAATATGTTATGTAGATCAACTCAATTTATGAATATTGGGAAAGTTTCAATAATAATAATAATAATAATAAGGCGGTGCTTATATAGCGCCTTACAAACACCACAAAGCGCTTCACAAGTAACTTAAAACTACAGCATAAAAAGTACAATATCAAAAAACTATTCACAATCTTAAGGCTACAACTACGCAGAATATATTAAAAAACATGATAAAAACACTGATTAAAAAGTTCAGAGCACTGCAAAAACATGAAAGCATGCATGCACTGTAAACAACAATATTATACGTCAGGCAGTTTAAAGAGATGAGTTTTCAGATGCGACTTGAAAATGTCAATGTAAGAAATATTACGAATATGAGGAGGTAGTTGGTTCCACAAGTACACAAGGTTGGCAAAAATTGTGATTTAAAAAAAAAAAAGCATGATTTAAATCAATTTAAATCAGTGATTTAAATCATAAAAATCGATTAAAATTGATTTAAATCAGATTTTAAAAATTTAAATCGCGATTAAAATCAGCCTGATTTAAATCCCTGCAAGTAAATATCTACTTTCGTTTTTAATTTTAACTTGCCAGATAGAGGCTTCTTGAAATTGATTTCTTGACTTAAAAACTGAAGAAACAAGATAACATAACTAACAGGCATTGGCCTTATAAGGTCTTAGCACCAATTTTGAAATTTTTCATAGGAATCGCTTAAACTTCGTCCAAATACGATTTAATTGATGCTTATCACAAATCTGACATAAAAAATGGGGGTCACCGAATTCGTTTTTGAGCTACGACGCATTTAAAAACACTATTTTTTCGCGTTTTTGGTCAAAATTTTGTACATAGCCCTATGGGAAATCGCATTTTATGCTGGATTTTATTTTTTGATATATTGTGCGCACCGGTTAGATCTATAAAATTCTAAAATAAAAAAATATGGTCACCGATCTCGTTTTCGTGTTATTTAACAAAAACCTGTCGAATTTTTGCAAAAACCAATGAGCAAATTTACAGATCTGTGCGTGGGGCGATAATGATATACACGGCGTAGTACGCACCCCAATGAGTAAGTCTGGCGCAAATTTCCAGGTTGCTAAGGAGATAATAAAGCCGGTATCCATCCTCTGCCTGCTGGTGCAGATACATTATGAAAATATGAAACAATAATATGCCTATTTACTAATGTATGCATATAGCCGGCGCATGTTTAAATGAGGAATTTTCAGTGATGAGTCTGGATCGTTTTTATAAATTTTGTACCTGTTTTAATTGGACCTATACATACTAACTAAATGATTAGGCTTATATATTGCTTTATACTTTCACCACATTAAGTTGGCTTACTTTGCTTTTTCCTCAAGTTTACAAATTGATCTATATATAGTAATAACCTCCCGTATTTGATCCTTGACGTGTTTTGTATAATTATCCGTCGGATCTACCTTTACATTTTTCATTATTTATGTTGAAAATATTAAATAGGCCTACATATCTCCAAAGTTTAACATTTTTATAACTAAAAGACCTCTCTACCTCTCTACATGTATCAGTGTTTTTAAATTCAAGATGATGAAAAAAAAACCTTAACGTTATTAGCATCATTGCCGTCAGATTAGTTTGTTAGTGTGTACACTGTAAGAAATGATTAACGCTGTGTGCCCATTTACTCCGAGTTCCTTAAAAATGTAATGCACTAAACCCTTCGAAAAAATACCGTTGTTTTACCGTACTGATTTTACGATTGATATATATAAGATTACGGAAAATTACGGAAAATGTAAACATAACAATTTATCTAGGCCTATAGGTCTTTTTTGAATTGCTGTTTCTTGTATGTGGAATTAACGGAATTTCTTGCGTATGTTATTTTTGAATATCTGTTTCTAGCTAGTATCTTATTCGCAATCGAAAGGTTTAGTTGCAGATTCTTCACACACAGGTCTAGGTCTCCAACTCGTCATGTGAGTGCAAGAAAGTCATATCTGCAATAGCTGCCATTTGTCATAAATTTGGATTGCACACTGTCTAATCTCCAATCTTGGGTCAGTGGTTCTTTAAATGGTTCTTCAGGTGACGGTGTCACCTGAAGAACCATTTCAAGAACCACTGACATAAGACAGGGAATTTTTTAGGGATTTTTCTCATTCTTTTGACAAAGTACAAAATAAAGATAACTTAGGGCAGCCATTGCAGATACGACTTTCTTGCACTCACATGACGAATTGTTTTGTACTTCACTGCATAATCATGTATGATTTTGACTCTTTCAACATTTTTGATTTGCCACTTTTTCTGCCGAGCGGGCCATTTCAACGGGCTGTTTTTCGCGCAAAATCTTTCCGCGACTCAAAAATGCTTGTATGCACGAGTAACGCACGGTTGAGATTGACGCGTGCGTAGGGACTTTTATCACGCACGGCGGCCAGCTAGCATTTTACTGCAGTCAAATTTTGAAATTGGTGCTAAGACCTTAAAATCTTTCTCTCGGGCACTACACCCAACAAATTCAGCAAAGAAAGGGTATGACGATTGTAAGTTCAAGGAGGAATGGAATAATTTGCCCGTAGATTTTAACAATGTCAGAGAGAAGATGAATATGGGCATTCTTTGATTCTGACATACGAGACCCGAAAGTTACACTCAAAATATATTTCATGTAGCTTTTTAAAAACTGACAAGCAAAAAACAACAACTAAAAAAAAACCCAGTCACACAAGTACACATACAACAAATACAGATCTAATTGTCAAATTCTGATAGACAACAATTTGATGCAAAGTAAATTTTTCAACCAATAATTTTTACAATATTTTTACCAAGTTTTCTTCTCTTTTTTTAAAAATTTATTTTCTTATGAACGTGTATACTCTCATTCATCTGGGTTGATAAAAAATAAGTATAAATTAAATCTTGACAACCAGAATAATACTCACTGAGCAGAGAACCGACGTTGCGGGTGATACCATTCTCTGCTCAGTGAGTATTATTCTGGTTGTCAAGATTTAATTTATACTTATTTATTTTCTTATATTTTGTCCAAATTGCCCCTCCCCTGTGACACCGCCACTATTAGTGATAAGTGATGTTTGTGAAATTGCAGTAGGAAAATGCTGAAAAAGACACTTTTATGAAAGCATAGATATCACCTTAATAAACTTTGAACCCAGTCTAAACTTAAATCTATTGGCCCGCATTCCAGAAAGTTGTTTAGGTTTAATTTGTTTAATCTCTCGTCAACAGTGGCTTATTGAACTGTTCTGCTTGAAAGCTGAAACTGTGCATACCGTGACAGTTTGGCCTATATTCCAGAAAGGTGTTTAGCTAAACCCCATTTAAATGAACTTCCAACTGTCCAGAAATGATACGCGCCATTGCATTTTTCAAGCAGAACAGTTCAATGAGCCGTGCTGTTGAGGAGAATTAAAACCATGGTTTAGCTAAACATCTTTCTGGAATACGGGTCATAGTGTTCAGTTAAAACCATGGTTTAGCTAAAAGCCTTTCTGGAATACGCCATTATCATAGTGCACATCCCAAAATGTGTGATGGCCATAAACAAGGTTTAACTACTTTTTTAACTGGATAGGGTTTGAAGACTTCCCTACTAGGTCAATATTTTTGCTCGTCAAAATTAATCAACCCCTTCCCCTGGCAGAGAAAGGAAAGCACACCAAAAACAAAATAGCAGTTTGCAGAGAGATATGCCAAATTAGGAAGTAAGAGTTTATTGTTTCTGCTAATAACTTCTCCTCTCTAGTAAAGAGGAAACTACCAGGGCCTGCATTGAGATCATTAATAGGGTTATGAAGAGGGATGACATTCCAAATTAGGAAGTGAGAGTTCATTATTATTGCTAACAAGTTCTCTTTTCTATTAAATAGGATACTATCAGGACCTACATTAAGATCATAGATAGGAGTATAAAGAGAGATTTTATGCCAAGTTCGGAAGTGAGATTTTGTTCATTTTTGCCGATAACTTCTCTTTTCTGTTAAACAGGATACTGGTCAAAATAATTAGGACACTTGACTTCCCTGCTCCTGGTGTAATCCCTTGAAGGGATAAGGTATAAACCCATTATGTTGCATCATAAGAATTAGGCCTGAAAAAAATTGCTTGACTGGCGTAACCCGGCCGACCCGATTTTTTATGCATGGTAAAAAAACCTCCAAATCCCAAATTTGATAGGAATCGATTCACAGGGGCCCTGAGATATGGCTTGTAGGACATTCAAAATGACAAATAAAAGATGTGTACAGAAAAAGTTTAGATGTTTTTGTGTATTTGTTGTTTATTTTGTGTTCTTGTATGTGAAACATTGACTTAAAAACAAAAGATCCAACCTACCTACCCTATTTTTCTTCTATGTTACGCCAATCATACAATTATTTCTTAGGCCTCATCTTGTACACCCTTGCAAGTATAACACAAAATTACACATAAAAGTAATTTCGACAATTCTGATAACAATCCTTTGTTTTAATCAAGTTTTAATATAGTGATATAATTTATCAATCAAGTCATGCAGTCTGTGTGATACAAAAAGATCTCTACCAGAAGGTAATGAATTAACTATTATAAACAAATATGATTAATTAAAGGGATTGCCCAGCATCCTGCAATATCAGTTTTCCCTCACATGATATTGTAAGGTTTATTCTGGGACACTCTGTATTATATACAAATATGATTAATTAAAGGGATTGCCCAGCATCCTGCAATATCAGTTTTCCCTCACATGATATTGTAAGGTTTATTCTGAGACACCCTGTATTATGTACAAATATGATTAATTAAAGGGATTGCCCAGCATCCTGCAATATCAGTTTTTCCCTCACATGATATTGTAAGGTTTATTGAGGGACACCCTGTATTATATACAGATATGATTAATTAAAGGGATTGTCCATCATCCTGCAATGTCAGTTTCCCAAACATGATATTGTAAGGTTTATTCTGAGACACCCTGTATTATATACAGATATGATTAATTAAAGGGATTGCCCATCATCCTGCAATGTCAGTTTCCCCTCACATGATATTGTAAGGTTTATT
>JXSR01S036567.1:24429-35378 GCA_000969725.1 Ophiothrix spiculata | reverse complement strand
TTTTAAAACAATTCTGTCATGACTTTATTTTAGGCCATAGCTAGAGTGAATTCCTCTACTACCCAGTGTGTATTCTGGGATCATAACCTACATGACGGTATAGGAGATTGGTCTACAGATGGCTGTCAACTTAGGGATGTTGTAGCTGGTTGGATTACTTGCTATTGCTATCATCTGTCGACGTTTGCTGCTATTGTGGTAAGTATAGTAATATCAATATGTAATGACTCACACCGAAAGGGGGGACTTTGGTTCCGACATCAAAATTGTCAAAAAAAGTTTTTGGCATCATGTGAAAGCTTAAAGTTTCACAAGTAATTTGGTACCTCAAAAGTAAGTAAGAGCTTGTGATCACTTTTCAAAAATAGCAGTTGGAGAAAACAGGCTTAAAAGTTTAGGTTTGTGAAAGCATCAATTTTATTGATTACTATTCAACTATACACAAAATCTCCTTAAACAACGGGTACTTAGGAGCACTCACTCATCATCAAATTTGACACAGACATTGTCAAGATACATACCTTTAATTATATACCTAGGACAGTCGGTCAGAGAAGTGAAAATTTAGGCTGAGAAAACGGCCTGTTTTCGAGGATGTTTGTTCTTCCGATCACAAAATTGCGAAAAGGAGATTGACACGGTGTTAGAAAATTGCCATAAAATCATCTTTGTTCGCAATTTTATAGAAAACGGCTTGGTAGGAAGAATTGTAAAACTTTGAAAATTCATAATATCACAAACTCTCAAATTCACCCCAGACGAAAATGTTACCACTTCTCAATTTCAAACCCTGATATCTCAGTCTGCAGATCGTCGCAAAGTCCCCCTTTTCGGTGTGAGTCATAACATATATGTATTATCCATGGCTTTAAAATATACTAATCTAATGAATGTAATTATTTTAAGGAAATTTGATACAAACTTGTATCTTGTTGACCAGATGATACATCCTTACGGGCGACTATAAACCTTTCTGCGTATATTTGGCTAGGTATCAGCTGCCCTTTCTTGTATCTTGTTGCCCTTTCGTCACAGACAATACTCTAAAATATTGAAATATTGAAAATTATTTTTTCAGATAAATAAAACAATAATTAGGATGTTTTTTCTTTGTCCAGTCATAGGCAGACTCCTGCCTCCCAATAGGTGTTCGCTACTGCCTTCTGATAGGAATTAGCCATTGTCACTCGATAGGAATTTGCTACTGTCGCCCGATAGGAATTAACTATGCCTCCCAATAAGAATGAGCGACAGTTTTCCAATAGGAATTAGCTACTGCCTCCCTATAGGAATTAGCTAAACTTAGGAAACCTGTTAGGAAGAATCTTTCTTTTCATCACTTGCCGCTTACGATAGAAATATCATTCTATCTTTATTACAGGAATTTCCTATAGAAAATGACGATATTTCATATGTGATAAAGATAATAACTGAAACCGGCTGTGGAATCTCGATTATTGGATTAATAATAGTTGTTTTAATCATTCTTTACAATGGGTGAGTATACGACATCATCTTTCTTCATATCGAGTATGAAATATGTATGAAAGGTTTAGAACAAAATCCGCCAAAGTTCACGTGGAAACATATATATTGCTTACATATATAGATATGTTAAATACGGTATAGAGATGTCTGTGCCCATTCCTCAGTGTCTCTGGCGACAATGAGCGACCTGGTCAGGCAATATGTGAGTTATTAGAAATGGGGCAAAAAAATCCCATACGGATTTCTAATATGAGAGACGCGTCAAATTCAAAACGATGTTAAGACTCTATTTGACTCTGACTGAAGTACTTTTGATGTTTTCTATTCAATTATCGTAAAAAGATTTCGATCTTGTGATGAAACAAGAGGTAGCTTTGGATTTTACTATAGATGATGTATCACAAAGAGCGTACTTTATGATGTCAAGTATGGTCATCTTAAGTGGTACGTAAATATGCATTAAGCATGATTCATACACTCCGCGTGATACAATATTATTTTTCTGTCGTGTATGAATTAGATTAATAAATTTGCATTCCATAATGCTCGTAAAATGAGACAAAATCAATGCTCTTGCGGTAAATTTTGATCGCTGTCCAATGCACTCGGCCACTACGGGCTCGTGAATTGGACGCATCAAAATTGACCGCGCCTGCATTGATTTTGTCTCATTTCACTCGCGTATGAAATGCACATTTATTAACATATATATATGGAATTTAATCAGTTGTACATTTGAACATGTTATGAGTTATGTATTTATCACCCTGTTTGAACTGATTGGATGGTCTCCTACTGTCGCTAGAATTGTACATGGAACATCGTGAAATAAAAAGCCCCCTTTATTCGGTATTTACAATACCACGTTCTAAAATGGTTACAAGTTGCTTACCCTTATTATCAGTGGGCTAAGAAATATTCATATTATGTTGAAGCTATCAATATGTAATTATGATATTTTTACAACAACTTTCCAATGCGCTTGACGTAGACTAAGAAATTGAGAGACCCGTATTCCCAATAAATGTGTAACCCCGTTGCATGTAGCGAAACGTAAACCTGTCATACTGCTTTACAAATTTATGCCACATCAACTCATAAAAACTGTCTATTGTTCAAAACAACGTAACAACAATATCATCAAATAAGTTCCAACAAAATATTAACCATTACTATATAGATTGTAGGAACACTTATATGTTTTAGGTTTAATGAATTCTTATGAAATCTTTTTTATGACGATCGTTTGTTGATTATTAGAAGGAAAATATGTGTTCGTTCAACTCTAACCAGTCATAATTATCATGCGGCAAACTTTGTCTTGTGTAGCCTGCAGGTGAAAATATAATGTAAACGTAATTTGCCCTTTTTTTTGCAAATTCACAATGCTTATATATATGTTCTTAGGACCAATAGAAAACAGGGCTTACTCATCTTTGAAAGCATTTTTTTCTCAGTTTCACCTTTTAACACATGACTACCTTTGACGAACCATAACTTCTGGAAGTCGATATATAGATGTTCATTAAGGTGTTATTTTAATCCTTATGATATGATCTTTGCAAATGTTTGAAAAAGTGAAAATGACGAGTGGCGGTATTTACTGGTGGTTTACATATGGGTGGGTCACATATAATAGAACTACGTTGATAATCATCACATATGTAATGAAACTGTTGTGAAATACATTAACTTTCAGTTCGGGAAAGGTCGTAATTCATTTACGTTTATGAATTCCTTTACGGTTCAATTTCCGTAGAGTAATTACTTTACTGTACAGTAAAGCAATTCATTCACAATTTAAATCAATTTCTGGAGCAACATATTAAAATCGGAGAACATTTGAAAGCATTTTCATATTGAATGAGACATATTCTAAAAATTTAGCTATGGAATTTTAAATTCTATCTGCCAAACATTTGTGTAAATAAAACAAACAAACCGGAAATTGAACCGTGAAGGAATTTACAAACGTAAATGAATTACAGAACTGCTTTAGTGAGTGAAGTTAAAACCAAAAGAGTTCAAAGTAAATTTAGAGTGTAAAATCACTGAGAGATGTTAATGCACATAATCCTGATTATTCATTCTCCCGTTACAGGTACGATAGACGCTCCAGATCTGGAAAGCTTTTCCTGCTCACCTGTATGTCTCATATTATGCTATGCTGCTTTGTTATCGCGGCGTTAGAATATTCGGGACATGGCCGAAAAGGAATAGGCTGTAACATTGTGGCAGCTTGCGTTCACTATATGCTACTTGCTACCACATCTGGCATGGCATTTAATATGAGGAGCATCTATACTAGTTTATTGGACTCAAAAAAGATTCAAAAAGATGGTCGCTTTCTTTCTGTAGCAGCCTTTGTCATATGGGGTAATAATTATTATAATTTATTTTTATCACACCCGAAATGTTTTTATGACGTTTCTAACGAGTAACTTAATCACTACAATAAATTATAGTATAAAATCACACTATATTTTGTGTATCTTCTGTACAGGGTGTCCCAATAAACATTGTGCATGGAAACGACGCTGATTATCTAAAAAGTTAGGCACACCAGCGACCTCAAAATTATACATTCTAAAGTTCATAATTGTGTTCATCATTGCTGAAAATATCAAGAAAATCCATCAAGGCAAACTAAAGATATCATTGATTTTGTCAGCTCGTATCATTTTCCTTCTGCACAATGATAATCCTGTAGTTAAGCCTGTAATCAGAGGGCATGAAAAAGGGTCTATGCGAAATCGGTGCTTGCGAAATTTACTGTAAATGATTTCTCATGCTGTAAGAGTCAAAGATAATCAATAGCCAATGGAGACAGATGTGCAACATGTTAATGACCAGAAAAAAATAAAATGAACAAGTGAAAAACGAACACTAACGTGACTATAAAGAACTCTCAGAAAAAACCAAAATATTTACTAAAATCTAAAGCAACGCAACTATTATAACACTAATAAAACAAATATCATGGTTTTATTGTTTAATATGAAGAATCAACATGGTTTTGGTGATATTAGAATTTTTAGAAGCAATGCGAGCATCCAGATCTATTCAAAGATTTTTGATTAAAAGATTTCGTAGAGGCTTTCCTTTTCTGAACATTTCCATTAATACCAACCCTGTGATGGACTCATTGCTTTTGATATAAGAACTAAGACAACTTTCTGTTCTTTTTGTTTTGTTTTAGCTTTGTTTTTGGGTTTGGTTTTTGGTGCACTTATATAAAAAGAATATAATTTACTTTGTTTGATTATGTTTTAAGTTTCCAAAAGAAGAAAAAGAAACCAGCTTTCTCTAAGCATGTAAACAATATATAGGAAGCATTGAGTAATTTTGCCAATAATGAAAAAAATGAAAAAGGAAAGGAACATATCCAAAGTGACTTCATATGATTACCTTTTAAAGAATATTGGCGAAACGTATGCGGTGTCGTTGTCACTCAAAACTATTCAACCGTTAATGTTGTAAAGACCCTTTCGATGTTCTTTGTGAACATGCTTAACCACATGAATCCCATTGTGCAGAAGGAAAATGATACAAGCAGAAAAAATCTATGATATCTCTGGTTTGCATCAATGGATTCTCTTGAAATTTTCAACGATGATGAACAAAACCAGTATCTTTAGAATGTATAATTTTGAGGTCGCTGGTGTGCCTAACTTCTGAGAAAATTTGCGCCGTTTCCATGTACAATGTTTATTGGGACACCCTGTATGTTCTATTAGCTCTGAGAAGCTTGATTCTAATTCCTAAATACACCATTCCAGAAATACAAGTGCTAGGGTCAGAAATACTAAGTTTACCTAATTGAATTCAACCTAAGCTAATTCAAAATAATAACAATTGGATCGGTTGATTTTAATATCCAAATACATATATGTTCCAGACATACTAGATCTAGGTCCAGAAATACAATATCTGCCGTAAATTTATCCGTAGCAGGTTCAAAATGATAACAATTTTATCAATAATCTTAGGGTAGATTATAGTAATTCGAAGATTCGGGGAAAATTGTAATTTTAACAATTGTCACTACTATTTTAAGCTCTGGACCAGAGCAATGTTCTATAAATATAAAGTTTAAACACGTGCCAATAGCGATATGAGGGGTGGGTTGGTGGTTGGGGCACAGTTTCGAGTTTGTTGTGAATATGCAAACAATTGTTTAATTTGTTTTTAATTTCTAGGATTTCCCATTGTGTTGGTGGTCACTTCTTTAATCTTTGATGTTGATGAATATACCTTCGACAATAAGTAAGTTTGGGCAATCTCCTACTTATATATCAGTTCGGAAAATGTCGTAATTCCTTTACAGTGTATGAATTCATTCACGATGTATGAATTATTTTACTGTACCGTAAAGGAATTCATTCACTCTAACTTTGAATCAAGTTTTGGAGTAACCTATGAAAATCGGAGAACATTTTCAAGCATAATCATATTGAATGGGACCTTCATTTGCTAGAAAAGGGTTCAATGATTATTCATAATTTTTGTTTCAAATTTGGATAAGTATGAACTGTAATTTTACCCCAGCAAAATCTTCATTTAACCTTTTTATTTTGGAAAAAGATGATTTTTATTTCAATTTAATAAATGTCCTTATCCATTATATAGTTGTTCTAGTTGTTCGTACATGTATGGTCCGATGATCTAATATAATAAATATCGATATATATAGTTCTTATTGTTTAGGAAGATAAACACTTTTTCCAAAATTGTATTTCAGATGCTTTCTCTCGTCCGGTATTGTCCTTAACTTTGGACTTTTGTTTCCATTTGGTGTAATGGTACAGCATAATCTAGCAACACTGATCATCCTTCTTCGAAAAGTCAGGACCTTCAAAGGGAGTACACGAAATGTCATATTCGGCCTTATATTCCATGTATTCTCCCTGGAAATATTTTGGTTTTCTTGGGTAATTCTAGAAACCAAGCTGATTCAAGATCAAGATGGTATCTTCTTTCTGCAGTTGTTGCTCTGTTTATCCGGATCATGCTTAGGTGGTTTTATTGCATTGCTGTTTTTCGTCCATCATATCAATAGACGTTATTCACCAACGCATCCCGAAACAATCAACATGTCACTAAGGCCTAATTGATAGTTATTGATAATACCACAGAGTAACAGAGATGACACTGAGTTCAAAACATGGCCCTAATTAGCGTAACATGTAACGTAATATGTGAACAAAAACGAGGATACATGATGAAGAATGCCCAGTCTGAAATCAGCGCCCGTAAATGTACAATGGTTCATATTCTTTTTTGCATGAAAAATTAGCAGTATCGCTATCTAGGCGGTGGATAAATCACTGAAAGAAGTTTGAATTTCAAAAAAAAAAATACAAAAAAAATTACATAGAGCAGAAAGAAAGTCTTAAAAACACTTTACAATTTTAAATAGTTTGAATTTTTAAACTGTATGTCCAGTACCGAGTAACGGAATGTTTATTTTGAACAAGAGCGATAAAATTAGGTCTCAAAATTTAAGCGAAAATTAATACTTCAGTATTATATATTTTAACTGTACCGCTAAAAACAAAGTTAGAACCTTTGTTCACCCGAAAATCTTACGATAAATATTCATAAAACAGATTTGATGTAGATGTATACTCTTGTGGGTCCACACACACTCAAATTTCCGGAAATTTTAGTGTATGATGATCAGTGTGCAAGCGTTACCAATTAATTTAAGTACGTAGTATTTTTGTAGTAAATGTCCAGTAGCCACTCCAAATCTGAAGATCGTGGGTTCGAGTCCCGTCAAAGTCGTTTTGTAAATTTCTATATTTTTTATTGCCGTGGCGTGTTGATTTTTCTTCAATTATTCACTGTCTCGAATTAAATTCTGGAATTTTTGACATAATTTATATTAAAAAAAACCCAAAAGTTTACTTTTCAATCAAAAAACACATGTTAGATTCAATAATTTTCACATGAAATGCAAATATTTCAACACAGCGAGGGCCGTGCCATTCAAAGCGCAAGGTTTGTGCACGTTGCTGGCATCAGATGACCCGTCGTGACAAAAGGTCCTGGTTATCGAAATCTTGGTGCCAGGTTATCACAATACAAATCGTAGGCAAGTATGAAGAGCCGATATTAGGTACTTTCATACACCACATCAGCGTATTTATTTCCCCTGGTTTTTTCTGGCAATTTTAAAGTCTTACAGGCAAAGTACATTTTCCAAATTTCATCAATCTGAGTTTAACTAGCGGAATCGACCAAACTGACGTCTTTTTATCTTCTAAAACAAGATGTAGGGGTTGAAATTCGTATGTTTAAAAAGGGTCAAAATCGTTGATTTTTTTAAATATAGAAAATACCATAAAATGCATCATTTTTTACCGATAGCAAAAATACATTTACATTATAAAGGAAAAACTCATTTTTCATACCCACGTGCCCTATTTGCATTTGCTTTCTCCTTTTCAGATAATAAGGGTTCAAAGTCAGCATAATCGGCAGGTAACGTTAATAAAAAAAAATCTCGCAACCAAGATTTTGTAATATCGATCGTCAGATCGAAACATTACATTGCTCATTATAAGCTCATTTGCATAGGACCTTAGTACACACTATGCTGCACACCTTGTACCCGATTAAGTGTAACACACATCAAGGACGATGTCAGGATTTATCGATATTTGAGCAGGACTATTCTTTGCGTGTCCTCGTTAACTGGAGCCACTGATCACGTGATCAGCGAAGAAACATTAACCAGCGACCATTGAGAAATAGTGATCAAATGAGCTGTGAAGTATGTGGGATAAAATGTCAGGAGCCTGATAATACACGTCATCATCTTATCTTAAGTAATGACACTATTAGGCCGTATTATACGCCGTGGAAGTAGTGACGTCATAATTTATGCAAATCACCCAACACGTGCGATCTGGTTCCAAACAAACGTAGTGGCCATTTTTACCACACGTTAAAGGTAAAGGGAATCCATCTGCTCAGGAAAATGTGAATCCTAACTATTTTTAATCATGAAAAGATAAATAGTTTCCACTGCCTTTTTCGGGGACTCGAACCATGGATTATGACAGGGGTTACTCATGCATTACGAAGCGAGGGAGCTACTGCTGAGCTATCAAGGCAGCGTTGGGATCGTGAACTAAAATCTAAAACATAAACATTAGAATGCCGTATTTTTCTTTTGTTTACATAATTTTGCCTCATTGGAATGCTCAATTTGTAAGTAAATTATGCGAATGCGTATATCAGACAAAATGTAGATAATGTAGATACTTAAAACAGGCAATTTACAGCTCAGACAGGGCGAACTCAGGGTAGTGATTCACGTCCGGATTTTCGGGCAAAACAACGCGGGTTTGTTACATTATCATTCAAAATCAACTCAGCATATTTATTCAATAAGAAGTATCAAGCCTACAATCTGTCAAAATTTGAAACCAGTCGAATTGTTAGAACATCATGAAATTATGAGGTTTTGGCGTAAAAGGGTCAACTTTTTCGAAGTAGTCTTTAGGCGTCATTTTGACTTAATAATGGACGTGAAATCACAAGTAAAGTTCCATGTATAAACTAGAGACTCTATTCAATATGTACGCCAAAAATTGTGATATTTTGATAGGTGTAAGTATTTAAAAACTTGCAGTAAACATGACATTCAGCCGAGCGAGACGTCTTTAGGGACTGTAGCCTTAAGTCTATGGGGAATAATTTCTATTTTAGTTTTAGTACTTTTGAATCCAAATGAAGCAAAAATAAGCATAAAACACGGTTATGTGTTATAGAAAAGAGTCTTATAATAGACTAGAAGGTCACCACTTTTTCAGTTTGTGAACAAAAATCGAATGTAAAGATGATCTGATCCTCATATGTACTTACGTGTATTGTGTTAATACGTGTGATCATTGGAACCAATACGGACATGATCATTTGTTTGGAACCAGATCGTACGTGTTGGGCTAATTATCATAAATACAGTATGACGTTCACTACTTCCACGGCGTATAGGTCTTATGAGCTACATGGACCGAATATTTGGTGAAACAAGTCTTTGTTATCGAATACTAGTAATCCGATATATAATTCCATTATATCTTTTAGTAAAAACGGAGGCTTGTTGATGAAAAATTAATGAACCACAATTTTTTTATATGTGATGCCAAATATTCAAAGTTTTCATCTTCAAGCCTCCCTTATTGATTAGAAAATGCAATGGAATTATTGTTACAACGTAGCCTTGTGACACCAAATACTTGGTAGCTGGTAAAAAGAAAACTATAGATATGGCCTAAGGCTTATGTGTCTTATTACGTTCAATGGAGAAAAAAATACCAATAGTTGGTGCCATCAGCCAAAAGTGAACCTTAACAATTATTGATCCGTGTATGAAATTTTAAATCAGAAAATATGAAAAAAATATCGGTTCGTGGATTTATGAGACAAATTGCATTTTACCTTAAGCTCAGACGTGATTGGCTGAACAACCGTCCACATGATCTAACGTTAAGGGGATTTCCGAACGTATTTTGATAGATGTGTTGAGGCTGGGTAGACCTTCAAACGGCGTAAACCGATTTGTACCCGAACTCTTGAACTAATTGCATAAACTATATAAAAGTATACATTTTTAGAAGCAGATTTTTTTCTGATCATGATGATATCAGTCTTTGACCAAAAATGTCAATTTTGGCAAAAAATGCAAACATTTCTTGAAAGCTTAATTAAAATTTACATTCGCGAAATTTTGAACTTAGAAACAAATGTTTAGGAATGGGTTTCTCAAATTTTTGATTTATTCTTATTTTGGAAAAATTGCCAAAAATAAGCCAACAATTACCATTTTGGTGGCAGCGGTGGGATGTTTTTTACATTTTTTGACATATTTTTGGCATTAAAAAAAAAACCAAGATAAAAATATGAGAAAACCATTCTTATTTAAAGATTCCAAAAATCGGTATATAAATGTTTCGTGATTGTTAAAGTTTTGACAGGGTGGAAAATAAAATCAAAGCGTAATTCATTTGTGATCTGCGGTTTTTTTTTTATAGATGCAAGGAGGATCACTATGATATAACTATGTTGAATTTAGCAACAGTATTGGGCAGGGCCGTCCAATCACTAGATCTTCTTCTGATCCCTTCAAGCTCACAATTCATCGTTGCAAAACTGAAGCGCACATGAATTTTTATTTCAATCGTATTGTGCAGCTTTGGAATCAGCTTCCCTCTCCTACAAGATCAGCTGGTTCCTTTTCTTTATTTAAATCTGGGGTTGTTGAATTCTTGAATTTTCTTAAAATTTTTGTACTAGTGATGCATGCTCTTGGAGCTCGTATTGTAGGTGGGCAAACTGCAGGTTCGTTAAAGTGGTGGGGTGTTTTTCGGAAGGTGGGACGGTCCTAGAGGTGTTTTTGCACCTGTTTGTCCCATTCTTTTCGCTGGTACCTTGCGTATTGATTACTTTAT
>JXSR01S036567.1:0-10460 GCA_000969725.1 Ophiothrix spiculata | reverse complement strand
TGAATGAGCACTATTCAATGGAATTCTCAAATTCCTAATAGCCCCTTGTCCAGAAAACCATTATTGCCTATTATATATCAGTGTATCAGAATAATACATTGTGGGATATCCTGAAAACCACCTCTGACTATTGATTTTGAGTTGAATTTGTTGTCAAAACTCAATGCACACACACAATAAGAAAATTATTTAGAATCATGCCTAATCCCCGGACTTAGTGAGTTTTGAAAAAAAATGTTTTAATACTATTCTATAACGTCACTTCAGGACAGTGAACAGGGCCAATTTGATCGTAGTTGGGATAAGGACCCTCGACCCTTGGAATATGAGGTAAAATGACCATTGGAACAATTTGGATGAAGAATTTAGGTTTCAAAAACTAGCATCACGGCAGCCATTGGACTAAGTGAGTTTTGAAAAAACACTCTTCAATTGGAATCAGCTGCCGGAGGATGTCAAATCATGCTCTTTTAAAAAATATAAAACTCACCTGCTTGACCACATGAGTGTCTAATTTTTATTTTTTTTAATTGTGTTATTTATTTTTTACTTATTTTGAGTTGTATCAATAGCATTTAATCATATATAATTGGGTTTTTTAAACTTATAAGGACTCCTTAGAAAACAAGTCTTTGACTTTAAGGGTTATCCTTGGTATATTTTAGATTAATTCTTTTCAAACATTATATATATTGTAAAGAATTATATAATATGTGCAATTGTTTTTTATTGACTGAATGATATACTGAATAAAATAAAATAAAATAAAATCATAGTCTGTCCAAATGATGAGTTAGCTTTGGAAGTAGGAAATTTGTTGGTGAAATTATGTAGTTCTGTTATAAAATAAGCTTGTATCTATCTGCAAATTGTCCCGCATATTCACCGTCTAAGAAATGAGATCTCAAGATTATTGATCATTTACTCGTTCATTCAAAACTACATTACCTTGGTATATACTAGATTATTTCAATAGGAGAAACAAAAACTACAACAACAACAAACACACCAACAAACTAACCAACCAACCTCAAACGAAGCCTTTATTAAACGTCATCCTTTACTCAATGATTTTTACGGTTTTGTTCGACACAAACCATCAAATCAAATCAAATCAATTAAATCAATCTTTATTCCAATATCAAAATAACTCACTTGCAATATTATAAAACAACACATCAAAATGTTTAAAAATGATATTGAGGACATCATCAAAAGGCCAATAAGACCTGACGTGATGATACCCTACAAACAAAATGAGTTTCAAAGTAGGCCTAAACAAACAACAGCAAAAAACAAACAAACAACATACACCAAGACAAATGCTCCGATTAAGTACTATTATGAAATAGTGTCAATACAAATTTGACAATAGATATCTTTTTAAATTGTTTCTGAATTCTTTTATGTTTTTGCATCTTTTCATGTCATTGTTCAAGGAGTTCCAAAAGTTAGGTCCACAATTCCGAACAGCACGATCAGAGAATACTTTCTTAATTTTGTTAATACTGTAATCCTGAGCATTTCTTGTATTATAGTTGTGAGTCTGTACATGTTTGGTAATATAATCTGAGAAAATAGTAGGAAGTTGCTTGGTATGATGTTTGTACATGAACCTCTCAAGGTTGAGTTTGAACATGTCATGTACATTGAGAACATTATATATTTTAAATAATGGCCCTGTATGACTTCTATAATGACTATTGGATATTGTTCTTATAGCCCATTTTTGTAGTCTTAATATTTTGCCCAAGTATGTTTCGTACGTGTTTCCCCAAATAATAACCCCATAATTTATATATGGCAAAATTAATGTACAGTATAAGGAGTACAATATATTTTCAGGTAAGTAATACTTAAGTTTAGTCAGCATACCAGTATTTCTTGAAATAGTTTTCGATATTGCATCTATATGATTTTTCCATGTCAAATTTTCATCAATTATCACACCAAGAAATTTTGTAGATTTTACTCTTTGCAACGAGACACCGTCAAGCTCAATATTGAGATTCTTTTTGTCCAGAAGATTGAAACTATTATTTTGAAAATCAGTTGAGAATATTTGATTTACGTCAATATGTTTTGCCGTACTATATTCTGTACCGAGTACCACGTAATTGGTTTTGCTTGCATTTACAGAAAGTTTGTTGGCCTGAAACCAGTTACAGATTTCTTGAAGTTCATTATTGATGATATCATTTTGAGATGCAATATCTGGATGTGAATATAACAGAGTAGTATCGTCAGCAAATAGAATTATATCAAATAAAGAGGTTGCATTTACAATATCATTTATATACAAAATGAATAATAGCGGGCCTAGTATAGATCCTTGGGGTACTCCACATTGGATAGATTATGATCAGAATCATGCATTTGGTAACGAACAAATTGTTTTCGATCAGTAAGGTAGTTGTCATGATTGTGTAAATTATGTGAAGTAAAGAACTATTGAAAATGTGCAAAGAAACGGAGAGAGGAGTTGAGACATTTCGATTCAAAGTTATATGATTTAACGATCATTTCTTATGGTTAATTTAAATCAATTAGTCAATGATTTTAATCACATTTAAACAATGAATTATTAGAGCTTCAAAGAAAATACTGTTCTCGCTTATTCTCACTTTGCAGCTCGTTGTTCAAGTCTAACGAAAGAAGGCACAAAAGAGGGGTTTGCATGGGAAGCAACGGTCGCTGGCTTTACTTCTGAGTCACTCCAGAGATGCCCTGTTGCAACTGAGGGAAGTAGGTGATGTAAATGATTAAATAGAGGACTATTATAAGCCTACCTTTTACTACTCTTTGAACATAATTATGAAACAATAATCAAGTTCGTTATTAAACAAGTTATTATCATTTAGCATATTTTTGAAGTCTCTATAAATAATAATTTGTCTACCAGCCGATATATTACACTTTTTATTTTTAATTTTCGAAGGA
The DNA here is from genome assembly GCA_000969725.1 of Ophiothrix spiculata. NCBI lineage: Eukaryota > Metazoa > Echinodermata > Ophiuroidea > Amphilepidida > Ophiotrichidae > Ophiothrix > Ophiothrix spiculata. The sequence continues at coordinate 7,520 of JXSR01S036567.1, read as the reverse complement.
AATCAAGGTTTAGCAACAAGAAGATGCTCCTATAATACCACTTTAGGGGCCGTTTGGGAAGAATACGTTCTAAATGTTTGTGGAAATCCAAGTGAATACCAAGAGGGCGAACTAGCAAAGGTAACAATTGAAAATATATTGAATAATCAACTGGAATTGGCAGTTTTTTGATACCGAGATTAAAATATTTTGCTACCTGGATGATTTACATGCATTAAATTATTTTCTTTCTGCTGTTTGTCAGTGCACTGTAACATATAGGCCTAATATCGATGTGCCTGGATAAATCTTGTAGTAGCCTGCTCCGCAGCCAGGTGATTACGATGACGATGATTTCTCAACATATTCTTCATGATACATATCTACCGTATCTGATTTTCTTTGTAGGTAACGATTACTAGGTATAACGCGGAGGATATTGCCGAAGCATTACTTAATGTCACCAAGAATGGCATCAAAAGTAATCGCCAGATAAACTTGGCAGACATGAAAGAAATCATGGGAAATATAGTAGCTGCCGGATCTACATCCAAAGAAGTAAGTTGACTAGCAGTAAACCTCGTTAACACCACAAGGGGCTGGTTAGGATTGCTCCGGAAATAGCAAATGAACTTCAAAATGTGAAATGTTAGGTCCGAAGAACGCTCCGATGATTTCTTAGACTTTGTTTACGCTATCGGGGACAATTGACCAAACCTGTCATCGTTAAAGCAATACTATAAAGTGTTAAATATGAAGCGCCCCCTGTCACCCATGACTTTTGATTTTTTTTAGCTTATTTGGTTTGTTTTTGGTAGAAATGAATACCCTCCAAACGATTTGGCTCAAAGATGCTTTCTTTTTCTGTTATGGTCATTTGTTGAATTAAATTCGGGATCCCAAATTTTATTCCACATGTGTTAGTATAGGAAAGTATGCTTGTGCTTTTTATCTATTTTTTGGTGGCAAAACAATTTTTTTCACAAAATACAATTGAAAACGCTTTTACATAGTCCCATTCCACCATTTTATGCTGTTTTTACTATAAACCATTTTTGATCAAAATCTTATAGTATTTGCCAATGTTAACTGTAAAAACTGATCTAAGACTCTTAGAGATACCATGATAATCATGACAATGTTGCTCTTAGAAAAATAATGTTTCAAAAATGGATTTGTACATAAATCGATCTGAAGGATCACCCAAGAATCGCAGACGAAGGTCTTAATTAAATCTTATTGGGGTTGAGCAAGGTGTGTAGAAAGGTACTACTAGAGAAAAGTGTTCTGTTCAGCAGTTTCTGTCGTGCCAATTAACCAGATGGCATGAAACCACTAGAATTGTGATTATTGCTATGAAGTATGGTGTATATATGAGATGACTCACCCGAAATGGGGGACTTTGCGACAGAACACTTTTCAAGAAACAGGTGAAAGTAGGCAGCGAAAAATAAAGAAAATAATAGGAATTCAAGCAGATTTTTTGTTGTAAAATTTGGATCAATTTCAACAAGTAAGGTGTCATTTTAAAGCTTAGAAAATGCAGCAACAGATGAAATGATAAAATCAAAATTGATATCATCTGCAAAGTCCCCCTTTCGGGGTAAGCCATCACATAAGAGTTATGCTTGTAGAGACAAACAATCTTGTCTCATCCCTTGTAACTTTTAACCATTTTTGCAGATTCCTGTAAGACTTGCGGCGACTTTGGATGAGCTTATGGGTGCAACGTTTGTGTTACGCTCTGACAATCCATCGATTGCAAACAATACCAGTAACATGGTTTTACTTCTCGAAGACCAAATTCATCACACTTTGAGTCAATTCAACAGTCTTGAATACAGTGGGTACAACTTGGTGGGAAAGGCAGCTATTGTTACGAATAACCATGACGTAACGTCCGGTTATGAATTAGATATAGTGATGAGTGATTATTTAAAAGACGAAAACAATATCTCTCTAAAGCAAATAGACAATATTAGCTTTGGTGAAGGTACAGAGCTAGTTTCCTCTCTTGAATCACAAAACGAAAGAGACGACGTGGCCGCTTCGATCCTGCTACCTAAAGAGGTATTCCGTACAAAAACAGGTACATATTATTTTACGCCCTACTCTTAAAAATGAATATATAGAATTATCATTTGCATTCAAGACTATTAATGCATTTATAAAATATGAAAAATTGTTTTTTATAGCTTTTAATATTATCTGTTTGAATTAATTCACAAGCTTTGGTTACTCTGTAGAACTAACTTAGTTTAACAATAATGCCAAAGTATCAGTAATGCCATCATTTAGTCAATTGGACGGCGTATAACTTGAATTACAATATATTTTTTTTCAGATGCATCAGAATCAAGAGTGAGTTTCATTGTTTTCAAAGATGATAGTCTGTTCAAATCAAACGATTTAAGTAGCTTTCAAGCATATGGAAATATAGCAAAGGAGGTTGTTAGTCCACTTATTTCAGCAACTATACTTGGAGCCGAATTCAATAACTTAACACAACCTGTAGTTTATCGCACCTTTTCGGCAAAGGTTTGTAATATTCCGTGGAAATTGAATAAAATCACTTAATTGAAATGAGTATTAGGGTATACATGGTATAGATGCACATGCATTACCAATGGAGATGTACATATGAACAAGTAAACAGATCTCAAAGTGAAAAAAGGAAATGAACACACAGACAAAAGTGAGTCATTTGACTCATTTGAGACATAGTGTGTCAGTAACTGACTCAAAACTGCGAACAAGCGAGTCATTTTGTCCCTGTACTGACACACTATGGCTCAAGTGAGTAAAATGACTCACTTTGATTTTCTGTGAAAGTGGTTCATTTAATGAATCTTTTTTAAATCATTACTAGTAGTCTTATATTGTGATATTTAGTTGGATTTTGTATGCCTCATTTTCAGACCATGTCCAGTAATGTTACGAATTTGACAACTACAACTGAATGTGTATTCTGGGATCATAACCTACATGACAGAATAGGAGATTGGTCTACAGATGGCTGCGAACTAGGAGATGTTGATGACGGTTGGATTACTTGCTATTGCAATCATTTGTCCACCTTTGCGGCAATTGTGGTAAATATTACTCTGAAAAGGGTATTACTAACACACCTTTCTTTCAGAGCAATGGTTTTTATTTGAGTTGCAAAATTCATATTATTATTAATCTTTTTTGTGGAACGATTTGGATTGATATTTTTTTTCCATAATTGATATCCTCGTCACTATAATAGAAACCAGATATCGAGGTAGAGCATATTGTTAAGGCTGAAACATTAATTTTTTTAACATATGTATTGCTTGGATGATTGGTTTGTCGTAGGTTTTATAGAGTGTAAAGCTAGGATTCCTTTTATCCGTTTGCGATGCGGATGCGGTGCGTTTTGCACTGTAAGGGTTCTGGTAGTGGTATAATTTATAGCACACGATTGAATGGAGATGAATGGTATCAGGTTGAAAGCTGAGATTCAATTTTGTCCGTCCGGTTTTAATGCGTTTTCATTTCAGCATCTTCTCTAATTAAAATGTTTCCGCATGACCAAAACGCATTCAAAACGGATGAATCGCTCCAGGGACCGATTCAAATAAACGCATGGGTTTCCGGATAGCCGCACCGAAAACGGACCAGATAAAAGGAATCACTCTCGTTGACAACCATTATATCAATTCAAAACACACCGCATGCGAAACGCAAGCATAATCGCATTGAAAACGGACGGTCAAAATTGAATATCAGCTTCAACTTAATCCTATTCAATCATATGCTTTAAATATTACTACTAGTACCCTTACAGTGCAAAACGCACCGCATCCGCACCGCAAACGGATAAAAGGAATCCTAGCTTTAGCCTTAGAAACTCGCATTTCTCAATTTAAATGCCCTTTTTTAACATTATTGGTTTGTTTTAATCATGTATCTTATGTTTTTCCTATATTATACACACCAGTCGCAAGTTCAATAATTATTTATAATTCATAAGTAATTATAAATAAATCAACATAAAACAAGTTAAACAAATCTACATAAACTCGGGTCTTGAGTTACTGTTCGTCATCTGATGTATCATTTGAACTTATATCAGTCTGAGAATTAAAGTTTTTCTTCTATTTTTAGGAATTTCCGAAAGAAACTAATGTTATCCCATTCGTCATAAAAAAAATTACTGAAATCGGCAGCGGAATTTCGATCACCGGGCTGCTGGTAGTTATTCTAATTACTCTTAATAGGTGAGTAATTCAAAAGATAATTGAAAGGTTGCGAAAATAAGGTTAAGGTTACCGTATGCGATAACACAACTGTAAAATGCATAACGGTTATCGCCACGTATTCGCTAACGCTATTTAGGAAGCTATCGTCAGGGACTGATTTATAGATATGCATGAGTTATCTTTATATCCCTATACTTTATAATGGGATAACACCCACTCAATTGTGTGTGGAAGTTTATAATTTCTAGTCCCTAGTGCTGCGCACGCATATGGCAATGAAATCATGAAGCCATAAAATTAATTTGTACCCCGTTGTGATCACTGAGCGTGAATAACAGTAGTCCTTTTGTTCTGATCATTATCATTCGATTAGTCTTGCCAGAAATAAGAACACAGTATAAGCACAATAACAGTCTAACGTATATCCCAGTTAATTTAGCGTGAAAATCGGGCTGTTTTACGCTATTTCCAAGTCAAGCGGTAATATCCACCGCTACATTTAACGTTTGCGTTCTCTATGAGAGAAATCGCTACAGGTACTTGCACGTTAAGTTGTGTACCATACAATTCAATGAGAAAAGCAGTCAGAAGGCGAAATTGGTTTGAACAATAGCAAACTAAAGCTCTTAATTTCTGGATGTTGATTGATAAACGGTTGTTTTAATAAGCATTAGTTAATGTCTGGACTATGTTAGACCATGTGTGTAAGTCAAGGTGACACACTTTGATTGTATAACATTACACGAAGTGAAAATATAAGTTGATTTTTACGTACAGCTCTAATTGAAATGTAGTTCAATCAGGGTTCCGCTGACGCTATTTATATTTATATCCATCATGGAATGGATGGACAGCAACAAATTGATGCTTAACGGTGATAAAACTGAAACATTAATTGTGGGTACTGGGTCTCGTTTAAAACAGGTCAATATCGATACCATCCAGGTTTTGAATTCCACCATCCCTTTTCAAAAGTCTGTCAGATACCTCGGTGTTAGACTTGATTCCACTTTAACTATGCGTGATCATATTAGTGATGTTTGTCGCTCTTCCTATTTGTCTTTACGACTCATCGGTTCCATTCGCCATCTTCTTTCCGATAAAGCCGCCATCTGTCTTGTCAACGCCCTCATAACATCGCGTTTAGACTTTTGCAATTCAACCCTGGCTGGTATCAATGTTGACCAAGTTTATCGTCTGCAGAGAATTCAGAACGCAGCTGCCAGACTCATTACTAGGAAACGTAAACATGAACACATCTCTCCAGCTCTTTTTGATCTCCATTGGCTCCCTGTTAGCTACCGTATCAAGTTCAAGCTTTGTGTGAAACTCTTCCACCATATTTATCTTCCGTGCTTCAAATTTATCACCCGCAGCGTAGCCTACGTTCATCCACTGACAGACTTCTTGTAATACCCCGTGTCAACTTGAAGTCTGCTGGTGAACGTTCCTTTTCACACCTACTTTGGGTCAGTTTAAACAGAAATTAAAAACCCACTTCTTCCATCAAGCCTTTCCTGAGTGTAATTAGTTGTTTCTGTTTTTGTGTTCATGTTTGTGTTTCTTTGTGCGCCCTGAGGTCTGTGCAGACGATTTTGCGCGTAATAAGAACCATTTATTATTATTATTATTATTATTTTCACAGCTGCTCATTTGCATTTAAATAGAAATAAGGTTAGCGTCGAAAGTTAGCTCTAGTTGAAATGTAGTTCAATAAGGGTTCCGCTGTCGCTATTTTCACAGCTGCTCATTTGCATTTGAATTGAAATAAGGTTAGCGTCGAAAATAGCGATTGCGGATTTACAACGCAACCTCTCAAATATGTGGACAAAAACGAGGACACAAGATGAAGAATGCTGCACACGTTGTACCCACACATCTGGTACGATTTCTTTTGGTATGCATGGTATGTCAGGATTTATCGATATTTGAGCAGGATTATTCGTTGTTTGTCATCGTTAATTGGAGCCACTGATCACATGATCAGCGAAAAAGCGTTAACCAGCGACTATTGAGAAATAGTAATCAAACGAGCTATGAAATATATGGGGATAAAGTGTCAGGGGCCTGGCTTAACTTTATCGTTGGGCAAACCGATGGGGCTCGCAATATGTTCATAATACTCGTAATATCGTCTGTACAAAGCCATGAATAAACGGGTTTCAAACATGGTCACGTGATACTAATATCTCTCGACTAATCACAACCTCAGTAACTAAACACGTATGTGTTAACAATCAAACATTCTAACGTCGCACTTCATTATCTACATTACGATATTGAGAGATACAAAGTTGAATAATAAAGTTAAGTAATACTACCCAACATTCTGTTCCCATTACAGGTGTATCGGAGACCCCAGATCTAGAAAGCTTTTCATGTTCATTTGTTTGTCTCTGATTTTGCTGTACTGCTTTGTTATCATGGCTTTAGAGTTAAGTTTGATCAAAGGAACAGGTTGTCAAATTGTTGGAGCTTGCATTCACTATTTGCTTCTAACTACGATGTTTGGGCTGGCGTTTTATGTGAGAACCATTTACACCCGATTAACAAATTCAGATAAGATTATACTGGATGGCAGATTTCTTACAGTAGCATTCTCTGTTGTATTAGGTAATAATATTATCATTTATTAAGTTGCCAAGGTATACATTAAAATCAAAATACGATGAGCCGTTTCAAAATGGCAACCAAAAACAGAAGAAGAAGAAGAAGAAGAAGAAGAAGAAGAAGAAGAAGAAGAAGAAGAAGAAGGAGGAGAAGGAGAAGGAGAAGAAGAAGAAGAAGAAGAAGAAGAAGAAGAAGAAGAAGAAGAAGAAAAAGAAGAAGAAAAAAAAACCTTTTATAATTTCTTCACAAGGGTAGTGTAGTTTCGCATTTAGTAACCATACATTTTAGCCCTTCCAACCATGAGCATTTTAATGTATTGAAATGATACACCTCAAGTCATGACAATATCATCATCATAGGGATATGGAATTTCAACTGACTGTATTTTCCTTCATACATTACATAGAAACATACAATTGTACATGTTATTTTACATATTCGTTCCTAAACGAGAATCATACCGGACAGTTTTAGGACACTCCATGGCATGTTTTACATTTGAAATAAGGGTTATCCGAAATTGAAAGCAATAGAAAAGCTTTATTCCACAATTTTACTCGTTCTACTAAATATTCACTCAAAAAGGAGTGACGTTCACTCTCAGCGAGTGAATGTCCACTCTTTAAAGAGTTAAACGGAGGACAACACATTTTCGAGTGGTGTTCACTCTCACTCTATTTTCACTCTTTTTGGAGTGAAAGTTCA
>JXSR01S036565.1:2881-13744 GCA_000969725.1 Ophiothrix spiculata | reverse complement strand
AACTTCAAACCCTATATATCAAAATATTTAGATATTTTCTTATTTTTAATTATCGTTGTCGAGAACGATAAATACTGCCCTCTATAGTTGAATTTCTAGAATTTGACTTTTCAGGCGATCTAATTAAAATTTACAATTTCTTTTGATTTTTCTGCGATCTATGATGTGAAAGGAATGTTTTACAAACAAATCTTTGGCTCTTTCTCATCGTATAGCATAAATAAATACGTTTAGAGAATAGCCTCATACCCAAAATCAACAAATAAAAAAAAATAAAATTCAAATTTTTGACTTTTTGAAGGTTTTGATCAAAATTTTCCTGATATCTGGTAATTGACTGTTATTTTCTAACATAGGAAGTGTAAATCATCCATAAACAAAATTTCAAAATTTTGTCCAATGCCCCTTAAAACTAACACCTTCTGACAGTTTTGTCCGTCATGGTCAACATGGAATCCGATGAAGTCTGTTGACCATGACATACTAAACTGTCAGAAGGTTAGTGTTAGTTTAACCTCTGGTTCTGTTAATTGAAAATTCAAACTCCAAAAATATTCCCATTTTATACATACCTTTCATCATCAGCAACTTGATTTGGCTCTTTATCTTCTTCTTCATCCAGTTCAACTTCTGGCTCCTTTTCCATCTCGTGTTTCTCATCATCATTTTCTTGCATTTTGTCTTCCATTATTTGCCCGTCATCTAGTTCACCAAATTTAGAGGCACCCTCCTCGTTTTTATTCTTGTCATCTGCATCTACTATCAATATATCATCATCTGATTTCTTTACTGATGGAGGGATTTGCTCAATTGGCTCCTTAACTATTGTTGGAACTTCTTCATCAGTTGTTGAGGAAACCGATCTTGCTGTAAATGTTTCCAGAGGAAATAACTCATCTTCTTTTGGTTTCTGACTTGGATCCAAAGATATCTCAAAAAAATCATCTGTATCCCATGACAAAAAATATGAATAAAACAGTAGAATATTAAGGGAATTGTGCATGCGTGCCTAATTTTGTAATTCCTCCTAGACTCTGTGCAGATGATCGCTGACTACAGTGGCCAAAAAGTACATATAAGCTCCACTCTACTCTAACAACTAATTTCAGGTCCAGCATCAACCTCATAGGGCGCTGAACCTTTGGACATTTGCAACCAGAATCAGCCCGCAGAAGTTTGGCACATAAGACAATTAGCAGTTTGTTCAGGCATAATGTCAGGGTTTATTGTCAGGAATAACAACAGACATATTTCATACATTTATTGCAAAGAAAATGGCGCATGCCCACTAATCTCATGGTACACTTTCCTACTTATAGCTACAGAGGACATAATAAAATGCTAGTTTTTAATGTTTTTTCTTTGCTGTTTTAAACTTTTCCCAAGCACCAGGCATCATCAGCTTTGTGTACATGCAAGCTCCTGATGCTCGCATCATCGGCTTACTGTTCATCGCGCATCAGACCTTGCATGTACACAAAGGTCCTGATGCACGATGAACAGTAAGCCGACTTATGTCTGCTGCATAACCCACTCCCATGAAGCTGTGCTGTGTGTGATGCGCTAATTTGAGTATCAACTGTGGGTTCATCAGAAATCAACAATGGTACGCTACTCTATAAGGAAATAATGGTGAGTTGTAAGGCTGGTATCGACAAAGCTTTTTCTCGACAATGTCGTCGACAAAACCAATTTCACTCGTTGTTGACAAGCCTGACTTTATGTCGACAAACTCGACAAAAAGAAATTAAAATAATATAATATAAAATATATACACGAGAAAAATAGAAAGCTTAACATTGTAATAAAATTTACCCGGATATTTTTCTCGTCTTAGCATACGGTTTTTTAGCACATATTCATCTATTACATTTTATCACAGCATCACCACATTGATTTCAATTTAAGAGGGTGACAAACTCAACAGAGTGCCACAGGTTTCAATTTTAATCCTCTTGGCTCATTGTCAAAACTTATTGTCTACAGTGTCGCGACCGACTTTGGGGCTTTGTCGACAATGCAAATGCTTGCCAATACCAGCCCTAGTGAGTTGTTAAACTTACCGTCAGAATCACTGCTCTCCTCTTCATCTGATCCATCATCTGATTCCCTATTTTCTAACAAGGCCGAATGAACAAGCTTATCCATCAACGTCGACATAAATGGGGCCATGCTAGTCTTCGGCAGCTGTTGTGCATTCCTAGTCTTCTGTGATGGACCAGGAGGTGCAGCAACTTCTCCAACGATCATAATGTCATCTTCATTTTCTGAGTGCACCTTTGCTTGAGAGGCTGATTTGGCTTCATCTTGACTGGAAGACTCCACCTTTACTTTGGAGCCATCCTTTACATCAGTTTTATCTTTGCTCCCCATGGCAGTGTGGATAACTTTATCCACAGCAGATGACAGGAGTGATTGCATGCTTTTATCATTCATCTCATCCTTCAAGTTTACTACTTCAATTTCTCCTGGAGAAACACTGACATCATTATCACTGACAGTAACAACTTCACTGACCTTTGACACTTTCTGACGCTTATTATCTGACCCAAGTTGATTAATTGCACTTTCTTTTGTATTAAATTTATGTTTTGCAAAAAACAATTTCACTACTTCTGCAATTTCATTGCTCTTACCAGATGTGGATGAAGATGATTGTTCTTCATGTGTTAAATCAACAAACATTGAATCTCCTGAATCATTAGTATCTGCTTTAGAGTGACTTTTGACCTCTTTGTCCAATTTACCCTGAGATTTCTGTTCTGATACTTCACCAGCAATTTTCTTGTCACGTTCATCTTTAGATGATTCACCTTCATCATTTTTGCCAAGAATTTTGTTTTTAAGTAACACATAATGTTCCATGTCCTCAGACATTACGCGACCTGCAAGAAGTTCTTGAGCACTGTCCATGTCTAACAAGCTGGCTACAGCTCCTGCGTTGCGGGCAGTCATTTCTTTTCGAAGTTTGTCTAAACGCTGGGTCATTTTGCCTTTATTTAGTAGTTTGTTGAGTTGGTAGTTTGAAAAATCGCCAGCTTGCTGCATTAAAAAAGGAACAATCAGTTTAAATTTGTCAGGTAATGTGACCAATGATTTAGCTTGGTGTCCGAAAACTTGACTGATTGACATTCACTCTTGATATTCTCTCTGACTTATTCGCTAAATCGAATAGAGCGAATGTCGCTCTCATTGCTCAAACACCGTCTCAATTAATGAAAGCAAATGTCACTTGCGCATGTTATAGTTCTATGATCATGAATACACAAACTCAAGAATATTTGGAGCGAATTTTGCTCCAATTCAATCTGAAGTGTAGCAAATGTCGTGAAATTTGTTAAGCGAATGTCAGTTCCCGTTGGAGCAAAATTTTATTGAGTAGGGTGAGCAAATGTCACTCGGCAAACGAATGTCCTTGGACACCAAGCCTTAATTACTGCTCAACATGACATTATACTGAGATCATTACTGCATACAAGAAAATATGGTTTAGTCCCTAAATTGACATTGATTATTATAAAAATGGAATACTAGTATTCAGATCGATGGTTCTTGGTTTTTGACATTGATTATTATATTATTATAAAAATGGAATGTTCAGATCAATGGTTCTTGGTTTTTGCTGTTTCCAATATGATAACATTATGTATTTATTATATCTGGTTGTGGTTTGGACTCATAAAAGTGACATTATAATTATTTTGTTATAAAACAGAATGTTTTGAAGTTCCCAGTGTTTGTTTGCAATATCAGCTGAAGGTATTCTTTATTAACCCAACAACTACATAGATAGTGTTTATACAGATGTAAATAAGAGAGAAAACAAAAATCTGCAAGAGTGAAAAAAGGTTATTTGAATCAAATGATTAATCTTACTGGATCCTATATTACTGTAAACGCCAATATTTTCGCGCTCAGTAATTTTCACGCTCGGCCAATTTTGGACCATTTTCGCACGTTTTTATTTTCGCGCACATTAATATTGGCCGAGTATGGAATTTCATTTGCAACAAATACACATTAGTTTTCTCGGTGCATTTATTTTTGCGCTAATCCCATTTTGCGCAAAAAGCGCAAAAATAAATGTAGCGCGAAAAATACCACTTATACAGTACAATATAATAGAACTCAGTTTTGAAAATAGGGATGTAGCATATAGCACAACTTTCTTTTAGTTCTCAAGGAATCTCACCTTTGGTAGTTTATTCAGTTTCTTCCAAGAGCTTCTCTTGCCTTTCTCCTTCATTTCTGTGATCAATTCATGTTGGATTTCCAGCGGTAAAGCCCTGAATGTCTCTGAATCAATATCAACCTTGTCAACATCTTCATCAGGAGCGTAATCTGCTAGCTGTTCCTGTTTCATTGCCCATATATCACTAGGATCTTCTTCTTCTTCTTCTTTGCTATTGGAACAATGTCATGGATAAAATGAATATACAAATATAAACTGACTTGAAGATCTCTGGTTAAAACTATGGGTCTGAAGTAACTGAAATTGCTATTTTACTAAGGGGCGCAGCCCCAAAGTAAAATAGCAAAATTTCAGTAACTGAAGGATCATAGTTTTAATCCATAGATCTGAAAAAGTTAGTATATATTTGTTTTATACATAGCATTAATACATTTCTGTTTTTGTGTAATTTTTATGTGCCAAAAAGTCTAATTTAGAAAGAAATCTTTAAAATCAAGTACTCACATAATACTAATATAAGGAATGCGTGTATAGATTAGTGCGCGCAATAGCTTGTGGGTGTTAGTTTGAAGCGCGTATAATTTTGTGCACAAAACTTGCTTCGCGTTTAAGGTTAATGTTGTCATATTCAGCGCTAAATAATATTTCCGAAAGTGCTAAATCAGTTCGGTGGACCTCACAATTCGGATTCGTATCTGAATTTGAATACCCACGCACATTTCGTATCCAAATTGTGATACCCGTATCAGAATAAGGATATGGAGGGGTATCTGAATTCTGATACTCTTGTCGTGGTGCAGGAAACAAAACGATAGCGCAAGCTGGCAAGTGCATGTAGAACATCTTCCTTGCATTTATGATAAATGTATCTGTGGAAATGTCATTTTCATCTGTGCAATTCCAGCGGAACAGCTTCGAAACATGTCCTGATTGCTTCTTATCACAGAAGGCAAAATAATTTGGCCAATACTTTGTTAGATTTTAGATAACAAATGATGATAATGTTATTGGCTTTTATACATACCGGTATGGTGCGCGGCGAAGATGAATATTCATTTCAGCTGATATCCCGTTTCAGCTGTTTTTAATCCGAATTCGGATACAAGTATCAGAATTGTGATACGGAGTATCCGAATTCTGACACGTATCCGAATTGTGAGTTCCGCCGAACTGAAATAGTACTTCCAAAAGTACTATTTAGCACTATATTATACTTTTAAAGGTCCTATTTAGCGCTTTCCTCAATCTGGTTATAACTATTAGAAATCATGTGATTGTGTTTTAGCCAATCGACTCTGTTAAATTTATAAATGTGGTATATAATCTAAAATATAAAATATTGGGTGCAGACATACTGTAGAAGGTTTGTGTATTATTTTGTTTACCACCATATGTATTATACACAATATGCACACCATTAGGTTTTAGTCACTTAAAAATGTGAAATGTGAATCTTGTAAAATGGATCATTCAACCACAGGTAGCCACAATCATTTTAAAGCTTACAAAATTACTTGCAAGTAAATTTAATGTACTTGCAAGTAACTCTTAGAAACACCATTGTGAAATACCCCCTGGTAATACAACTATGATACCCAACTTGCTCAAAGTTGCTTTGCATAGCATCCTCCACGGCTCTTTTGCGAATGAGGCTGTCAGATTCTACAGTTATAGCGAATACAAAGATATAAATGCCCACACACTTCAAAACAGCAGAGAACCAGGGCCGTGAAACTCCTATGGACAAAATGTGTACCAACAACGAATAGGTCACGCGTAGAGTTCACGTACAGAAAGAACTGATCTACTACTCAAATTTGTATACTGTACTCGCCATTCAACCCGTACTAATCAAATGCTTCAAAAGTTTTAGTGCCAGAGATATACATCACTCGCGGAATGTCGTTAGCAACTTCAGATTAACGCGCAGATAACAATAGGGGTAACCCTACCATGTGCAAAATGATGGCTATCATGTGACGTAGTATGGTACATCATTAACATTTAGAGTGGATTTGCTACAATAATATCAGCTGATTATTGTAGCATATCACCCCACCGGGGTCGGGGCACTTTTCAACCAGCGAGTTTCAATTCCCAATTCTCACTGTTCCCGGAGAGAACTCACCTTGCTTCGGAGTCATCCGGCATGGGAGGCAATTCAAACATATCAGGTTCATTTGTTGCAAGTCTCCCAAGCTTAGGCACAGAGGTTGGTTTCTTTTTCCTGCATAGGGATAAAGGAAAAGATACTGATGGATTACCTGCAATTCCTAAAATTTTAACCCAAACACAGTTATGCCAAAAATGAATGACTTAATCTATGAATGTAATGGCTCTAATGGTTCTTTGGAATAAAATCCTAGCACTACCGTCGTCTAACCAAATCCAAATCTATCCCCAAATTCTTCCCCGGGCTAAAAATCGAGCTGTTAGAGCGTTGGACTCGTAACCGCATGAAATACATCTGCCGTGGGGTCGAGCCCCAGTCATGGCACGACTCCTTGTTTCCTTAAGCAAGAAACTTTACGTGCTTCGTGCTTCAGAGGGCACGTAAAGCCGTCGGTCCCATCTGAAGTGTTCCTGACACACTGTCGGATGTAAAAGAACGTCACGGGCTAAGCTACGGCTGTTCGAAATAAGAGTAGGGGAATCCTCCCCTGTACCGTGACCGTATGCCAAAATACGTCATCTACTCTAGGACCAGAGTGCATAGTCACTATACCTTCAAAAGTATATCATCTCTCTAGGGCCAGAGAGTTCATCTAGATGCTGAACAGGCTTTGATGAGAATAAGCATAGAAGTAGAAGAAGTATAAGGGAATGTGTGCATCAAAAATGTATTTTTGCTGAACAAGGTAGACACTTAATAATTGATGGTATTGACATTTTGAATAAGTCAAACAAATGCAAAAATTACCCAATACTGCATATTTAATTGGCAATCTTAACATTTTGGGTGTGAAATTTCAGAATTCCAAAATAATCTAGTAGGTACACAATGGAACATGCAAAGTTACACATTGTTTTCAATTCATCAATTTTCTCCAAATGTGTAAGCCCAGTCTAGATATAACAAGCTGCATTCATCCAGAAAAGCTGCATTACTTGTGAATCTCTACGCCCTTCCCTCTCTACAGTAGGGAAAATACCAACTTGAATCCTCCCTTACAAATTCTTCCCTAAGTGGATAAGCCCAACCGGGAAATAACATGCTATAGCTATTTGCTATCTAGAGGGGAAATGCCCTTATCATTTTCGACACAAACCATTCCCTCAATCTTTGGAGGAAGAAAATGACAAAATAATACTCCCCACAAGCCCTTCCCTCCATCAGGGAATAACAAACTACAATCCTTCTGTGGGGAAAGAAAAGGCTGCACACATTTTGAATAAAATAGCATCTTTGTGTCCCCTCCTTCATTTATTTTGCATTCTTTCGGGTACTTACGTTTCGCCCTTCATATTTTAAGAAGAATTTGAAATCCTTCCCCAAAAGGCAAAAGTCATTCCACAGACTTTGAGGCGAATAATGAGACACGTACCCCTGTTCACATGAATTGAGCTAACCAATCTCAATACCCCACTATACATACACTGCTGCCAGAAAGTATTTCCACATAATTAAAATGTTAAAAATCTATTATTTTATATAAAATGACATATTCATCAAAGAGTCATGCTTGTATAGGTGACTTACTTATTCAATTTATATAAGTCAATGTTTCTTGTGATATATGATCTTCCATTACCATAAAAATTGACCAATTTCATGGGCCACATACAAACACACCGCAAGTGCAATCACACTTACAAGTGTACTTGAAATGCATTTCGTTGACTTGATGGAATTGTACTTTGATTAAGGTTATTACATGTGAAATGGTTGGTGTGTTATTTTGGGTTTGTTTATTATTTTTTATCTGGATCTTATCAGAACCTTATCGAGTGAACCGTTGTTCCCGCTTGATTTTGTCCACTAACGTGAGTACAACATGGCTACTTATGCACTTCAAGGTGTGGTTCATGATTCAGATGTGTTGAAAACCTCACCTTTTTTATTTAAATAATAAGAAGAGTAAAATATGGGCATTAATACTTACTGAAATTTTCACTTCCGTTCATTATTAATTAGGATGAGCTTTTCACCATTTTCAAAAATCTCCATAGGCTATTATGTTGTAATTACTGTCGGGGGCCCAACAGTAAATGACATATGTTTCATTGCAAGAATTCACACACATTGCACATTTGAAAGAACGGTATTAAATTTGTTACATCATGTAGGTAATATACCTCCATGCATACCAACATACCTCCATGCATACCAACATTTCAGAGGTAAACAATACAAAATTCATATCTATTGAAATAGTCTGTTTATACTAACATAAAGTGCTTGTTTTGGAAAAAGTGTCTTGTTTTTTATGAATGGTGTTAAGGCCTCAGTACACGAGGATTTTTTTCCAGGACTCTAGCCTATATTCTACACAGAATTGTGGTATACATGTTTCTTGTTTGAGAAAAATCGCAGATGATCCCTTCTAATCGTCTTCAAAACCAATTTAATGATGATAGGTTCAACAAGGTCAATGAAATATCTATAATACCCTCTATTATCAGGAATTATTAGATCGACTGCGTATTCGTCATGCTGACAAGTTATGACGTGGTTCAATCCTTGACATGTATATTAGTGCATTGTGTCGTATGTTTAATGACTGTTAAATCCGCTTAAATTGGCTATTTCTATTGATAAGAGGCGCCTTTTCCAGCCCCGTGTTCTATTCCCGGACAGTTTCTTTCAGGATGATTATCCCCTGGAAAGATCAAAGACTGTGAGCAATTTAATCACGATAGGTTCAACAGGGTCATTGAAGTTCTTGGAAGTTATTTTCAGGTGTGCAAAATACATAACTGATTTGCTTCCTTTACAATTGAAATACTTGATTAATACCATGATTATTGCAAAGGTTGGCCGCAACTTAACTTTTTCAGGCAAGAGTCCTAGAAACTGTCTCTGTGTAGTGAGGGCATTAAACAAAAGAAACACTTGAGGATAAGAAGAAAACAAGACCAATCTAAGCTCAGAACAAGAAATCAATAAGCACAAAACAAGATTGGAGAGCCCAATCAAATACACCTAAATAAGCCCAGCTGGCAACACTGTACTTAAGGAGTGATACCTACCACAAATCAAGAACACCAGGTATTGATGAAAAAGGACATTTCAATAAATTTACATTGAAGTACTTTTCAGTCATTATACCACTTAATGAGGATAATTGGTGGTCAGAGAGAACAATGTAGCCCAATTGAAATGAAGGGGTTAGAGCTTGTTATGTACTTGAAATGGCTTGTTCTGAGCTTGCTTTGAACTTGTCTCTGAATGATAATTGACTGATTAGCTCATTTTAAACTTGTCTTGAGCTTGTTTCGAACTCGGATTTCCCTTTGTTCAGGGGATTAAAAACAAAACAGTTTTTCCAAAACAAAACACTTTATGCTAGCAGTGATATATATATATTACATCCAGGATTTTTGTTTCCTATTCTTAATCAGACTTACTTTCCCTTTGCAGTGACAGCATGCAAAGCATGTGTTCTCATGTAATTGTTCAGCATCTTGTCTGAGGTCTTCTTGGATTTGCTTGCAGCCATCTCCCTTCTCTGTCTCCTAGCAACCTGAATAACAATAAAAAGTCAGAGCGTAAATGAGATGGCCTGTATTGCACCCATTTGCAAATGACGATTGGCAGACTCCACAATTTGCTATAATTGCAGTGAGGAGATGGTCACACCTCCTTCCCTGTGAGTCAAATTGAAGAATACCGGTACCCATTTGACACCCGGGTTGAGAGAAGCACATTAGGTAAGTATCTTGCTCAAGGACACTCACCGGCTTTGTACCCCCGACACTCAATGCCCGATGACAAAGAGTCAAGAGTCAGGGACTTATACCGATAAGCCACAAGTTTCAAAGCTTACACATTCTAAAACAGCCATTGCAATTCACAAGTTTCAAAATTGAGCATCAGAATGAATGCAACAATGACTAAATATAGGGTACGCTTGTTTACGGTATTAGACTATCTTGGATGAGAAAGACTATCACCCTAAATTATGTGACTTTTAAATCAAGAATGATGTCAGGATATAATAATCATCACATAAACATAATGACTATCTGCACCAAAAGAAGATATCAGGACCTTCCCATCATGCCTTGCTGCCAATGGGACTTTTTGTACAGGTTTTAATGAGAGGGTTTAGGGATAAAACATATCTGAAATGCAACTTTTGGATGAGGTCTACAAATTTTACTATGTTTCATCCCTAAACCCTCTCATCAAAATCTGTACAAAAAATCCTATTGGCAGCAAGGCATGATGGGAAGATCCTGATGTCTTCTTTTATCTGCACCTACATCCTGTCATGATTGTCAATGCATATCATGCATGCATCTCAACTAACACTAAATCTACATTCTCATATATTGACTAATAAGATTCCTTGCTAAAAAGTAAAATCCTAAGCAATTGAAGAATGTAGAATAAGAAGTACCTATGATTTTTTATGATTTTGTGTGATGGGTCTTTAAATTATGTATTTAGAGAAATTACTTACCCCATTCAGCTGAGGTTCTAAAATATGACATAATTAAACTTACTA
>JXSR01S036561.1:0-12474 GCA_000969725.1 Ophiothrix spiculata | reverse complement strand
TGTAAGCATGTTTCAAATGGAATAAGGAGCCAGTTCTGAGACCAAAAATGGCCGCCAAAATATTATTTTTTGCTCAAAAATGGGTTAAAGTAATTTTTAAAATTGTATCAAAAAAACTAAATTTTGAAAATGATCGATGGAAATTGGCTTTTAGCAATATGAATATTTCTTCACAAATAAGGGTGCTAGCATGTTTCAAGTCCAATATGGAACCCGTACTAAGATCTAAAATGGCCGCCGAAATACAATTTAAGGCACAAAATTGCTTTAGGTGACTTTTTTGGATTTGAAAAGTGCTAACAACCTTATTTGGGTAATTTGGGGTAGAAATGCTCCAATGGTTACCCTAAAAGCCATTTTCCAATGAAAATTTGATATTTCAATGCTGTTTCAAAGTCACATTTTCGTGCATAAAATTGTATTATGTTGCCCATTTTGAATCTCAGTACGAGCTACATATTGAATTTGAAACATGCTTACACCCTTATTTGAGAAGAAATGATCTTATTGTTACCCTTAAAGCCATTTCAATCAATTATTTTGAACATTGGTTTTTCAAATTCCCCCATAAATAATTTTCGTACCTTAAATCGTATTTTGGCAGCCATTTTGGATCTCAAACAAGCTCCATAATGGAGTTAACACATGCTCACACCCTTATCTTGGATGGAATGTTCATCTGGTTTCCCTCAAAATCATTTTTATTGATTATTTTGAACATTTGGTGTTTTTGATAACGTTTCAAAGTCACATCCAACCATTTTTGTGCATAGAATTGTATTTTGGCGGCCATTTTGGGTCTCATTAAAGGCTCTACATTGAATATGATACAAGCAAAGATGATATAATTAGGAGGTAGATGATATTGTTGTAATCCTAAATGTTATTTCCTGTTGATTATTTAAAATGATACTTGTATAAAATATCTTCATAGGAACATTAATATGGTATGTTACCATGGTTACATTGACTCAATTGTTAAAAACACATAAATTGATATATATTTTAATCATTGTTAAAGATAAAGAAAAGCGCCCTCTATGTGTGTGGACAGGTGCATTTTTAAGTCTTAGTTCTTACAAGCCACCTGCTGGTACATTTAATAGATATAATTTAATTACTTCCTCATACACCAATAACTGATAACATTTTTATTGAAATTTGATGCATTTTATAATCAATTTTGGAGGTCATTTTGAAAAGCGCCCTCATTTCACAAAAATGACTCTACAATTTTGGAATTGTTCGTACAAGCGACCTGCTGGTACATTTAATAGATATATAATTCAATTACTTTCTCAAAAACCAGTGGCTGATAACATTTTTATTGAAATGTGATGCATTTTAGTCAATTCTGGAGGCCATTTTGACAAACGACTCTACAATGGACATCTTATGTCAGAGTAACTTATAAAAGTGAAAAATCACTTTTGGCGCAACTATTGAAGTAGGTCTAAAAAAAACTACAAATGCTCCCATAATCGGGGAAAATATATGGATTTGATTCTCGTCATGAACACAATCTTTTACCGGTTGCGTTTAATTGAGACAAACATGATAAAATAACTATTTTAAGTTTCTTTTTCGTCATACTTTTTAAATACCCAAACACATTTTAAATCATTTGTTCTCTGCTGACGTATTTTTTGTACAAAAATGTGGTAATACACAGGAAATGTTTTAAAATTCAATATAATTTAGTGAAATTAAACCGCAGGGGATTTTAAGTTTCCTGTTAGCGAGACGTGTCGTAAAATTCATTCAATTTCCTGAAATTATTACGTTTTTTCGCAATTATTGTCCGATCTATATCCGGAACCAGCTACAAAGTCAAAAGCAAACAATTTTCAGTCAGGAGATATTCAAATACTCAAAAAAAGTGGAACACTTTGAGATTCCCAGAGTTTTCAGAAAAACTGAATAACAGCAGTGAGATGCAAGGTGATGAATTCATCCTCACAAAGTAAAACACGCAGTATGTGCATTTAAAAAGTATAGCATGCAGATACTTCCTATTCGAATTGATCGTCTGCTCATTATACAGGATTTCCCCAAGAGAAAAGGAAGTAACTTGCATTAATTAACAAAATTTCTAACATTATTAGTGATTGGAAAAAACAATGCACAGGGTATAAAATCAATTCAAGGAAACAAAGAAATTATTAAGTAAGAATCTGATAGCAGGCTGATACGGAACATCGTCAGATTTATTTCAGTGTTTTATCTTTATAACGTATCAACTTTATCAGTAAATGCAAACTCAAATCAAAGATAGGTCTAGAATTCAAATTTATAAATAAACAGTATTGTGTTTATATTGGCCTTATATAAACACTTGATGGAATTTGTAGAATTGTAGTTAGTTCTATTAAATTGAAAAGCTAAAAAGATCAAACCTTGGGAATACATTGATTTGTTTCTGTTTTTTATGAGCTTAAAGACACCAGCCCCAGCCCCCCTAAAAAAATACGGAGCTATTGCATGTAGATGCAAAAACATGATTTACTCGAAAGCATGTCCTGCAATATATTTCAGACTTTTCTTGATTACTGGAAATGTAAAATATATGGATATAAAGTGTCAATTGAACAGATAGCATAAAGTAAATGAACACACCACATAAATCAATGTACAATTTTGGAGCCATTGTTTCTTAGAAAACAGGAAAATGAATTTGGCATAAAACAAGAAAATAAATTTAGAACCATTGTGTTTTACAAAACAGAAAAATGAAATCGACATAAAAAAATAAATAAATTTGACATTTGAAAAATTGCACATAAACATTTGAATGATATCGACTATATCTCAGAGTTGATTCAACGTAGCAAGTGGAATGAGCCGCACATTCCAATTTTAACCAGCTTTAACCCGAGTCTATGTGAAACAACACCTGAGCCCACAACCTTGATGTAAAAAGGAAAAGTTAATGGTGACCTCTTCTTACACTTATGTAACACAGTCAGCATCTCAAAGATAGAAAAATGGTAATTATATTATTAGTGCAATTTTGACTTTGTAACATGAAGTATGAGAATAGCATTTGAAAACCAGAAACCGAATAAAGTCTGTTGAACTCAGAAATCACTTTTTTCATCTAGAAATAATTACGAAGATGATGATGGTAGTGGTGGAGGTGGTGGCTGGTAACGATGATGATGATGATGATGAGATGATGATGTTGATGTTGATGATGATGATGATGATGATGATGTTGGTGGTGATGAGATGATGAGGACAATGACGAGGACGACGACGATAATGATAATGAAGATGATGATGGCTTTGTTACGAAGATCAGATACTAAATGTTAGCAAATTTTAAGCAGCCATTTTCATTATTCCCATACCATTTTTTAGAAAAAGCTTTTCGCTTTAGCGCTTTGTACTAACAGTATATGTCTCGATAAACACACCTATTGTTTCTATAGCAACAGACTATTTTGTAAAATATTCTGACTCTTTTGTGTAAAATATCTTTCTCAGTGTAGATAGTATGGCATGTCTGTAAGACGGAAATACAAATGAAAAGTTAACGCGTTTATTTCACTTAAAGATTGATTCTATTAATAGTATGTATAAGTTCAGATTCAATCAATTGAAGATTTGCTTTTTCTTACTAATAATCAAATTTCAGAAAGGGAAAGTACTTTAAAAATCCTACTACGCACAGGTACGCACAGGTAAAATTTACAGAATGGAAATCTCACTAACAGAATCTACATGAGTCTGCTTTATTTTTTTGGTACATTCATATGAACAAAATAAGTAAACGTATGATTTTTTATTTGAATTTTATGAATTCTGTGGTGTTTTAAGTGTCTTTTTGCAAATTATAAATAACTTGACAATCAGACTAGTTTGAAATTATTTAACACCACAGAATTTTGATTCAAGTAGGGTTGGTCGGTCGGGTTTTTTTTTATGTTTGTTTTTGTTTGGTTGTTTGGTGTGTTTTTTTACTTTTCCAGAGGTTAAAATAATTGATCTAAAATAGGCCCAAAATTTGAAAATGGGAGAAAATAACATTTTAAAAATGCTAAGGAATTGCACAATTTTAGCTAAAAGCGGCTTATGGTTATGGTAAAACTAAGAAATTGAATTGAAATGAAAAAATATTCGATAGTTTATTACTGTTTGTTTGTTTGTTTTATGATTACTAAAAATGTGTCTTTTTTCATTCTCTCTTTTGCAGGTAAATCTGATGTTTGAAGCATACCACGATGCCAAATTGAAAAGGACAAAGGTCTGCGCATGCACGGCTGTTCTGATTGCTCTTATAATAGTTGGTGGCGTCCTCGGATCAATCGCCCTCTGGAAATACGAGTTCCCAAATCGGGATACAAACAGACATCCATACAAACCAAACTCACATTTTTACCCGCCACATAATACGGGGACACATAAATATCCCGGACAAAGTGGTGAAACAAAACCGTCACCTACTTCTGTATTAAAAGACAATACCGAAAATGAAATTCCAGATATGTTTGACAATGATATCCCCGACATATTAAAAGCTTCTACAGTGATGCCTTCTAGTGGATCACATGATGATACAATATCGATTGATGATGGCTCTGAAAAGAGCCGTGTTAATACTGAAAAGCCGATAACTGTGGAATCACAAACACAGATATATGAAAGAACTGGTAAAGAGGACGGTGACGAAGAGAGTGAGGCTGTAGATGAAAGCTTTGGTGGTCAAAGTTTTAATTATGAATGGACGAGTTATTCCGGTCCATCATCAAGCAGTATTAGCAGTGCAGGATCAGAATATTATGATTACTATCCTGAATTCAATGGGAATAAGGATAAAGGAAATAATAAATTAATCCCTTTTAATCCTGATTATGAATCTGAATCCATTTCAGATGATGAAGATATGAATGGATCAGGATTCGGAAATTTTGGTGATAGTGGATCAGGATTTGGTGATATGGAGACATCTGGAGATTCTAAAGATGGATCTGGAGATTTCAGCTCCATTGATCCAGCTATGTATCTACCACCACCAGAAGCCTTTTCTGGAAATCACCCATTTCCTATGTCTGAAACCGATTATAGCTCAAGTGTAACAGAAATAAGTAATGTTCTTAAGGACCCTAAACAGGAGTATGAATTCTGGAAATATATCTATGATCAGAGTGACAATTTGGTTGATTATATAGAGGGCGCGAAACAGAAATTGATACGACAAGAATCGTCGTTAAATATTGTTGATCAAGATTTACCCATGGTGCAATTGGTGAGGACTCCACAACCACAGAAGGATTTCAAAGGCAGATGCTACAACGTAAGTGAAATAAAATATCCTCCTCCTCCTTCTTCTTCTTCTTCTTCTTTCAAAGGCAGATGCTACAACGTATAGTGAAATAAAATACAATCTCCTCCTTATCTTCTTCCTCCTCCTCCCCCTACTCCTGTTCCTCCTCCTCCTTCTTCTTCTTCTTCTTCTTCTTCTTCTCTTTCTTTTATATTCTTTTTCCTAATAAAAAATAAAATAGCACATAAAATAAAAGGCATCAAACACAACGCAACGTACCGAAACAACATTTAAAACACTCGTTAGAGATTTCATCTGATATATGTGACCCGTCATATCGAAAGGTACCTTAATACCGGCGTAGTAAATTACGAGATACAGGCCATTGAAGCTGAGCATAGTCAAAAATCACGTCCAAGGTCGAATTTCTAATTTCATCAGAAACGTTACCTTTGAAGTGTATTCTCTCATATTAATCAGGTTCCAACATCCAAAACATAAGACAAATGTTTTAAAAATCGAGATAAAAATCCTTTCTCCATTCACGTTTAACCAGTATAGAAACTTAAACTTGATTTTCTCATAACTTTAGTTTTCGGAATCAGCCCGATACCTTTTACAAATTTGGATGTAACTTTGTAATCGAACATCCTATAACCAAAAGCAAGGTGTCATTTTAAAGCTTAAAATATAATCTTTCAGATGAGACCAAAAAATCAATTTTAATTTTGCCGACCTTAAGGTACCTTT
The DNA here is from genome assembly GCA_000969725.1 of Ophiothrix spiculata. Classification (NCBI taxonomy): domain Eukaryota; kingdom Metazoa; phylum Echinodermata; class Ophiuroidea; order Amphilepidida; family Ophiotrichidae; genus Ophiothrix; species Ophiothrix spiculata. Next base: position 6,458 of record JXSR01S036561.1, on the reverse strand, counting down.
CGATATGACGGGTCACATATTTCTTCTAGCACCATCAGATTTTCAGGGGTTGCAGGAAGTTGTATTGGGGGTTGATATTTTTTTCGCGCCACGTTCGGGGCTATTTTTCTCAATTCCATCCTTGTTCAGGGGATTTGTTTCTTCTGCCTATGGAGGGTTTTTTTTTCAAAAAAACTTCCTGCTCCCCCCTGGAAATCTAATGGTGCGCCCCTTAGGAACCATACGATAAAAATAGAGGTTGCAGGTTCGAGCTCTTATCAGCGTGGTTTGAAGTCACGCTAAGCCGTTGGTCCCTTGTGCGAATGCTCCTCTTTTGTGCGCAGCATTTAGTGTATACCTGGTGGGTTACTTGAAATGTCCAAAAAGACAACATAATGTAGAACATGCATTTTTGTAGTCATACACATAATGACACATTTCGAACACCATACTATCATTTTTCAGCTTGTTTGTTCAATGAAGACTGCCCCCGACAGCGATAACCAAAGATGGTCACTAACAGGCTACGCAAGAGAGGGCGCAAGACTGGTCCATGCATCGGGAAACAAAGGAAAAGTACAAATTACATTGCGACGGCAGCCCATGAGCGCCGTAAGTATCATTATCATATCAAAATATAATTTATTTCTATCATCACAATAAAATTTGTAAATTAAAGTACCTTATGACTGACAAAAAGATACAAATTATGGTGTACTAACTAAAGGATGTACACTAAATAAATGGTATGTTTGAAATGATCAACTATATGCGGTATTATGTGGTTCGAGCATGTTACCAGTGCTTCTTCTATTCCGTCCGAGGATGACCAATGATGATGATGATGATGATGATGATAATGATTTAAACATTTGGAACAAGGAAAATTGTAGTGTACAAAAAGAATACTAAGTGGAAATAGGTATACCTACCCACAAAATATTGAGCAGTCAATATTTGTTTTATATGCCTCACCGCTTCAATATATGACATAATTGTTTAAATTTACACGTGTTTTAATGAAGAATGAATGCATTCAGTTAATCAGTGCAGTCATATATTACATATCGTCTATTGATAGAGGAAATCAGCTGGTTTTAATCTATAATTTCATAATTTAAATTTTATTTTTTGTACTTCTGTTTCCTTCTCTGCAGACATCCATGTTGCATTTCAACTCATATCTATTGCTACAGTTCCCGGATGTTTGCTTCATATCACAGATTGAGAGTGGTTTACCGGTAAGTTCCGGCGACGATATTCTGTCCAACAAAGTAAAAACGCAGTATGTGCATTGCAGATATGTTGCAAGTTACTTCCTTTTCCCTTGGAGAAATCCTGCCTAAATTAGCAGACGACCAATGCTCTTGCATAACTTAAGGCAGTATCTGTTATATAAAACAGGTGTAAATACATGTAACTTTTTAGCATGGGAATGGATTAAATTGAAGTTGCATGCTAATAGGATGTATCTGCTATGCTTTATAAATGCACATACTGTGTTTTTGCTTTGTAAATGTTGTATGGCAGTATAGATTTTGTGCAGATTTGGAACGATGATATGATCAGGGCCTTATGCTACAAGAATACATGTGTGACTGGTCATATCAAAAGATATTATTTTGTGACACCAGTAACAGTTATTTCACATCAGAAATTAAATATTTCATTTTCACTGATGATTAAAGGGACAGGCCTAGATTTTTCACACTAATTTTTACCTACATATTTTTTTACTTGAATCAATAGAACATGTTTATAGTAATTAATTTTAACCTGCAAGTAGTTATCCATGATTTTGAGGAATATTGGAGAAAATTGCAATCACTTAAATTGTTTACGCCAGCGCAAAAAAGTGGTGTGTTTCTAGTTTGAAAACGTAAAAAGATTTTGTTTTTACACCTGTGATGGCCAATCAAATTATTTTTGATGACATTGTTTCTCTTTAATTACCTTTGTTTGATCTTTTATCTGGTAAACCCATCTGAGGTAAAAATTTAGGATTTACGACACACAAGATAGTCACACCACCATCAAAGAATGATATGTTGCAAAATAATTCTTTCTCAGTCAATTTGAGCCATTTGTGTGTAATTTTTTGCACTTTTTCGGATTTTACTCTACTTTTATGCTTTATTTAGAGCATTTCCATAAGTTTTTAATTCTAGGTGGAATCTAGGCTAGTCCCTTTAAAATGACATCATGATGTGACAAGTACACTGGACAAGACAAATGCAAGATGGATTGAATTTTGATCACCATGGCGTTATTGGTGTCACAATATGACAAAAATATGTACGGGTTCTGACAAGTGCGCTTTTTCGATACGATGAGTCACATTTGTAGGGCCTACTTTCAAATGAAATATACATGCTCCTCGTCCTCGGCCGTCGCCGGAGTAAAAGTAATCTTGGTCCCTGTAATCCAAGTCCGCCTGTCATAGACCATAACTGAATAAAGTGTAAAAGTAATGTTGGGTGAGAGTCGTTAACCTCTACTTCACTATACTATCCGGACAATAAAAATGGGGGACTAACATTCCTACTACAGCAAGCCAAAATCGCACAAAAACGGTAATGTAATGGGTCATACATAGGGTGTATAACGTTATCCTCGAAAACAGTTTCATTTGTCCCTTTTATAGCTATAGAGAACCGATTAATTCATGTTCATGGCATTGGTTTATTGGGAAACTAACGACCCACTTTAAGACTCTGTCAACACGACCGTATAGAATCCAAACGTACAAATAACGTACAAAATATTCACAACTGAACGGACGACCACTGTATGAATAACGAAGTAAACGTATACATAACGGACACTATCGATGGATAACGTATTGAAATTACTTCTAACGAACACATGACACTGGTTTGGTAATCGATACACATGTACTATGTGTTTCAATGACCAAACCAGTGTTAGTTATTAGTACGTTTCGTGATGTGTGGCATATGGGCAATGCATACTGAATGTAAAACTCTGACAGTAGCCCTTATTCACTACTTGCACGGTCCGCCATTTTCGGGGAGAGCCTCGATCTGACAGTCAATTAAACTAGTATGTTACATAACGATGTATTCACTTCATGCAAGGTCAGTGGTTTTTGAAAGAGGGAATCGAACTGTTAATCGTAATATTATATAAGTTCCCATCATATAGCTCAGTGGTTCCCATTCATCTTGCAAGCCAGGTCGAGGCTCTCCCCAAAATGGCGAAACCGTGCAATAGGCCAATAATGTCTGCATCAGCAACTGAAGTCGTCATTTGACTGTTTGTAATTGAAACAAAAATGATATTGTACAAAACCATATATAAAGTGCAAGAATCGTATATACCCTCTTTGCCTCTATTGTTATTCCTGATATACTTGAATAGGCTAAACGTTTACATATATACGTAATAAAATTCGTGACTTTTCTACTCTCCACATAAGCTAAATCCCCTCGTTCAGTTGGATTTATCTTTCCCAACATATCAATTATTAAGTTTGCGTATTTTTTTTATAACCTAATGTTGTAATCTTTTATTTTTGTCTTTTACAGTCGTTACCAAATCAAAGAGCTGATTTTCCAATTGTGGAAACGTTTAAATCAACAGCACAAGTTTATTCGTCATCGGGCTCCGATTTCTGCCAAGGATTACCTGTATATTGGGCCAAAAAAGTTGACGGATATCAACAAATGGAAACATTTGGTCGACATGACAATGCCACGCCTGGTTCAGCCTCATCCCAACTGCGCAAAGAAATCCAAATGCCTTGTTGTTACTGTAAAGAAGAACCGTGTATTTGTTCGTGTGATATGTTGTGAGAAAATTAATCATATTGGAATATTATTTATTTTTTATTTATACAAAATGTACATAGAAAGCAAAGCGACGCAAACAAACTGTTGTAAGTGAAAGAACTGTGGAAATTAAGTATTCGTAATTTTTATAAGTTATATGGAACGCGTGGTTGCTATTGAAATTATTTTCAGACTTTGGGAACTTGACTATTCCTCGTAGAATGTAAACAAAACTCCAGAGTGCATGGCCTATTGTATGTAAATGCGATCTGCACCCTGTAATTTTGTTCATATTGTACGAGAAATTATGGTGCCAACTTTACCATATTTTTGTTTGAATTCAGCTTTTTTAAAGGCCTTGCTAATTGGCTATAACAACTTGAATTTCTGGTTGATAACCAATCAGAATTATACTCTTAATTGAACAACAGTACACATTTTCTGTGAGATGGTCACAAACATCACAAAACGTTGCATGCGATATTTTTTTATCTTGATCATGGAATCAGTTTTTCCAATGGTTGCACAAGTTTAAGAACGATAAAATGATAATATCTAAGCCAAAATATTCTTTGTACCAAATATTTATTAGGAAATACAGATAATAGATAAATTCACTCACTGAGTGTGAACGTCACTCCTTTTTGAGTGAATATTTCACCATTTTACTCGTTCTACTAAATATTCACTCAAAAAGGAGTGACGCTCACACTCTGTGAGTGAATGTCCACTCTTTAATTAAAGAGTTAAGGGCAATACATTTTCGAGTGGTGTTCACTCTCACTCTTTTTACACTCTTTTTGGAGTGAAAGTTCAGTGGTTTCTTTCTTTTTGGAGTGGATTGACTAGCGCATGCAGCTGTTTTTGAGTGGTGGGATTCACTTGTTTTTTCACTCTGTCTACATTTAGAGAGTACATGCCAATTTGTCTGGATTTAATCTAAAAGGCCGAATTATCTGATACCAGAAGGTAAGGATATGGCTATCTGAGTGTTAGAGTGATGATCAAAATTATAAACAGGATTAAGTTGAAGCAAAGTATTCTAGCTAGAATACTTTGGTTGAAGTATTAAGTACCATGCAACTTTTAGTGACGTTTGTGACATTCGAAGAAGAAATGCCTGGGCTCGAAACCTTGTGAGTCAGGTCATTGTATATTTTTGCTCATTTTGTTCCATTCAATATGGCAATGTTCCATTCCCCAAGAATGGCCCAATTTGACCAATAGATCTATACAACAAACTTGATGGGAGCTATATTTTTGACTTGTACATTACTTTCTCTTATGCCTGGATAAACAATTAACAATGACGAACGGTGGGTGAATAATGCGAGTCATGGACGTAAAGCAACGTCAGCAGACGGGAACTACGTCAGTCTGCGGTGGCTAGTAGCGAAGTAGCGTCAAGTTGAAGTGACGGTAACATAATTATGATTGCTGCCGTAAATTCAAAGTTCAAGCTCGCAGCTTTACGTCGCTTTCCATCATCCACTATTTCGTCATAGTGCGAGCCTGCCGTTAGGTCATACGTCGGAGCAAAACGAGAGAAAATCGACAAGCAGTTGCTCTCGCGTATTCGCTCTATGCGTCTTAATATCGATTACACTGATAGAATTGGCAGAATAACTATATACATCACCATTCTTATGATATGGTCTTATAACAACCGGCCGACGACCGATGTCTGGTAATCGGATGGAAGCGGCAACGCCAAACTTGACATCGGTATGATATCGGTATAACATCGGTGAATGCATGCGTTTCTCGGTAGATCACCGATCTGCAGCCGGTTGTTATTGGACCATACCTCGCGACATCATTATACCCTTCAGTTATGGTGTTCAGACCGGGCGATGTCCATGAGCCGAAGTGACGCCGAAAGCATGCCGCAATAATTTATTTCGGACATTTTTTTATGAAGTTAAACCTTGGGGCAGGCTTGTTAATTATTTCTTTAGTTATGGTCCAATAACTTTCAACCGGCGGCTGACCGGGCAACGCAAGAATTCGGCGTTGCGGCTTCCTTCCGATTACCAGACATCGGTCGGCGGTCGGTTGTTATATACCATGGCATTAATGGGGCAATCTACACGGGAGTGCAAATCCAGATGAATGCGTATCTCCGTACGCCGTTTTGCAGTACGTGCTAGTCTATGGATAATGGAGATGCGGATCTCGGAGATGCATCTGGATCTGTACTCCGTGTAGATTACCCCAATAAGCCGCAAGGCACCGAGTTAAATTCTTGCGGCATGCTTTCGGCGTCTCTACGGCTTAAGGACTCCGTCCGGTCACCGTCCGATGTCCGGTGGGTGTTTGCTGAATTTCTACCCGGTATGACGTCGTAAAGACATTTATAACGTTTAAAACAACGTGATCATGTTTACTTGTTCGATCATCAACAAAATCTAACTAAAGTCTCTGCCAGCATTCCACGGACAAAACTGATCACGTGACCACGAATTGCCGGCTACCGTTTGCGTACGTAACCGATTGGCCCTGCACTCTGGATGTCCGAAGAATTGTTACAGTGAGTTTAGTTGCATCCACATCTATTCTCTGCAATATGACTTAGCAGAGATAAATTTGAGGGTGTTACCATTATAGCTCCATAGTCTGTGGGAAAAACATTGATATTGGGCTTGACTGCAAAATGGAGTCTGCACAATTGTTCTTGACTGATTCTTA
>JXSR01S036559.1:3414-25701 GCA_000969725.1 Ophiothrix spiculata | reverse complement strand
TTCGACAAATAAGGTGTCATATTAAAGCTTAAAAAATGCTGTAACAGATGCAATGATAAACTCAAAATTGATATCATCTGCAAAGTCCCCCCTTTTGGTGTGAGTTATCACATATATATAGAGCAAGAATTACGAACAAATAAAAATACTAGCAGATATGTCATTTAAATTTGTTTACCAATATTACCATTTGCATAACACCCTTACTATAATTTGGTGTCGTTTTCTTTAACAAGGGCGGGGCTCTGAAATGATTTTTCTGTAATTGACAACTACAGTAAGTATACTTAAAATATCTCCACGAATGAGAAACAAATGTAAAGTCGCTTTAAATTCCAAGAATACCAGTTTTAATCACTTACATGAAAAATAAAGTCTGCTTTATAGAGTTCATTTGCAAACGTTATAAAATGCAATAATCTTTAGAGAATTTATCAAGGGTTTTTTATTTTAATCTATAAATGCATACTCAACAAATCAAATTTTCTTAAACTTAATGCACCACATTTGTCAAGCTATAAAGGTCGAATAAAAGAGTAATGATTACATATATATGGAAAATTGAAAGCCTACTATACTCTTGAAAAAACTTTTCAAATTAAACGTGTTTTCCCCATGAATGCTTATCGTTTATTTACAATTTAAATACATTCCTTAAGAATTAATTCATAGTATACTAATGTGATATATTCTAACAGCGAAAATCTTCGCCATGAAATACATAAAAAAGGCCTTAAGATACTGCCTCTTTCCGAATGTTTTTCCTCCATTAGAAGTATGTGCAGTTGAATAAAACGCTTGATATCCAATAGCTCAGAGGCAAATTAATTGCGAATAATCATCTCCTTTCACAGTCAATAAAGATTTCTTGACAGCTTGATGTTTGAAAAAAGCTGAATTTTAGGCGTACAAATCAGGATATGCATTAATTAAACGATGCACATTCAGGTTTATATGGTTAATGTGACCATTTGGTTTCTCATGCTCACGTTTTTATGTGATACTTACCTATTTAAAAAACACACTTAACGGTTGTTATTGAAGTATTATGATAGTATCTGATTATAATACAAGTTCAAGAGAAAAAAATAATAAAGAAAAGGAAACTAATGTATATCATCAAACTCAGAATAATTCATTTCTGCGAAGTGTCACTGAAGATTGATACGTATAGTGATATAGTTAAAACACCCCGTGCCAAAGCAAACACTTGGAAATAATGGCCAACACTAGAGCCAATAATCCCATGAACAAATGGCAATTTACCTGTTTTCTTTCCTCTACTATGAGCATCAGAGAGTCTTTAACCCTCGTCTACCCAGGGGGGGGGGGTTGCAACCCCCCCCCCCCCCTAAGGTTTTTTCCCCGCTGCATAAAAACGCAAAAGTAACCGACCCCAGGCATTTGGGTAATCTCTTTTACATCCTTTGCGGTCATTTTGATGAAAAAATTAGGGGGGTACCGCCTAAGGTGGGGTTAGGGTAGGCCGTCAAAGTTGGGGTGTAGGGGGGGGTTGGTGAAGCCCCGGAAAATTTTAAGTCGCCATTTTGAAAAATATATGCATGCTATGAAGCTGAAACTTGCAGGGCATGTTAGAATTATCATTTCCCTTCTTTATTAGCAAAAAAACCGACGAAAATCGGTCATTTAGAACTTTTATAGCAAAATTTTGATTTTGGTAGCAATTTTTGCCAAAATCCTGATTTTTCCGATTTTCGACCTTTATGACGTCATAATTTCGTAACGCCTCGGCCGATTTTTGTGATCTTGGTATCATTGGATAGGGGAGGACCATACCTATCTATTAATAGCAAAACCAAGTTCAAAGGGGGTCCCGTTCCAAAAATTTAGGGGGGGTTGCAACAACCCCCCCCTTGGGTAGACGTGTTACAAAAAATAGCCTGGGTAGACGAGGGTTAATACCCTGCTATCTACAAGGACTGATTTAAGAAGATTACAATATAATTTTATGGTGTGGTGTTTTCTTGCTCAAGGAGAAGATTATTTGAACTGATGCAATTGAAAATAGCGTCCTGTTATAGCTTGATGTTGGAGATACGTTATGTCATTCTTAAATATTTTTTAAAGGATTCCTCCCTACATTATGTTATTAACAAGTGGCGAATAGATATATAATTTGTGTCAAATTTTCAATTTTTGCGAAACATTCCCCCAAACATTGGAAATACTTTATTCTCAAAGGATTGTAGTGACATTTGGCTCATATTAGGGTCAATCTCCGATAAAGCGTGCAACTTTGGTCTCAGAAATTTATCTCAGAAATTTTAAAATATCAACTACTAATAACTCAGAAACACATACACAATTATAAACTCTTATAGTTTCTAAAGAAGAAACAGTGCATGTGAAATTTTTAAAATTACTTGATTTTTGTTAACCATTTTATTCCCGCCTCTTTAAGATTACGTATCTGTCATAACGGATTCTTTTATAAATTGTATGTTAATGGGCAACACTGCATACTTACCAACTTACTTTTTACACTCGATGAGTAAGCTTTTAGGCTGCGATCACATAGAAGTATACGGTATACGGTATTCGCTATACGCTATTCGATGGCTATTTGTACAGGCTCGGCGAGCTATACGTTTTTTTCGAGTAGTGCCCTCTTATGTGACCTAGTAGCATCAAATTCACGTGTTTGATTGAATCTTTACGCGTGCACAGGTGAAATCGTGCACCGTATACCCGAATAGTATAGTTCTTTGTGATCTCAGCCTTACAATAGTTAATAATGGTATAGCATTCCCCTTTAAAAGGAATTGCATGTTGACGAGGGGTAATAAAATGTACATAACGAATCTGTTGCGGCACTAGCGTAACATATGGTTTTATTAAAATTAATATGCTTGCAAAATTGTACTTTAATTTTTGTTTTCCAAATACATATATATAATACAACACCAAAGTCAGTCTGGTTGAACACATTGTGTACCAACCATCTACCTCATCATTTCTACAGTTTCCTGACCATTTAAATAATGATAACGTATCTGTTGGCATTATTGGCGACATGCAATAAGAAAGTTCTTGTAATAAACTAATGACCCGATGTTGCAGAATGGGCAAAGCTGCTGGAGCGTTCAGAGAGTAAGACAAGGTGTAGAAAGACAGATACATCAACCTGAACACTAAGATAAAAACCCTTCTTCTCTCTGCTGAATGTTGGAGTCTAACTGAGAGGGATAAACTTGATGCGTTTGATATGCGACATCAAAGGAATAACCTGATAACTTCAATGGTCACACCACAAAACAAATGAAGTAATACGATCGCTCACCAAACAACCGCAACTGACAGGGATTCATCTGCAACGCATGAATCCAAAGAAGATTTCAAAGATCTTATTGGAATGACATGGGCACAGCAGACGGGGACGTCCCATAACAACATGGAAAGACGTTATACAGAGAGACCTCAAGTTTCTTGGACTGAAATGGTCTTTTGAAGAAGCAGAGGCGGCTCAAGATCGTGCTATGTGGAAACTTTTCTCCGGTCAGGCAGCATTTGCAGAGTTGTGCGACAACGACCGGTAGGTAGGGAGATAATTATTTGATGCTGTTTTATGATACTTTTGGGTATGGTCTAGTATGTAACAAATGTAAAATCGCTTAAAATTCCAAGAATATCAGTTTTAATCCCCCAAATGAAAAATAAAGTCTGCTTTATAGAGTTTATTTGCAAACATTATAAAATGCAATAATCTTGAGAGAATTTATCAAAAGTTCTTTATTTTCAAGTATCTATAAATGCATACTCAACAAATCAAATTGACTTAAACTTAATGCACCACATTTGTCAAGCTATATAGGTCGAATAAAAGAGTAATGATTACATATGGAAAATTGAAAGCTTACTATACTCTTGAAAAAACTTTTCAAATTAAACGTTTTTTCCCCATGAATGCTTATCGTTTATTTACAATTTAAATACATTCCTTTAGAATTAATTCATAGTATGCTAATGTGATATATTCTAACAGCGAAAATCGTGGCGCCATGAAATACATAAAAAAGGCCTTAAGATAATGCATCTTTCCGAATGTTTTTCCTCCATGATAGGTATGTACAGTTGAATAAATCGCTTGATATCTAATAGCCCGGAGGCAAATTAATTGCAGATAATCATCTCCTTTCACAGTCAATAAAGATTTCTTGACAGCTTGATGTTTGAAAAATCAGGATATGCATTAATCAAACGAAGCACATTCAGGTTAATAATGGTTAATGTGGCCATTTCGTTTTTCATGCTCACGTTTTTTATGTGATTCTAACCTATATGAGCTTAACATTATTTTTGTACCATCGCTTGAAACCATAATAGGAGTCTAATAGGCGCAGTTTTGAAATTGAATCATTTATATAAATATTTGAGTAAGACTTGTAAAACTCTCAAAGCGATTTTCTTTTAAATGCGTTTTGGGTTGTTTGGTTGAATATCGCTCAAACACATTTTCAAGTTATTTAACCCTTTTTAACGCAAAGTAAAGAGACTATGGACATTAAAGTTTATACCTTTAAATCCTTTGCAGTCATTTTGATGGGAAAAAATCAGGGGTATCAACTAATGCAATTATGACCCGCAGGTCAATTACTAGAATTATTTAACACATACAAACAAACAACAATGAAAACTGTAGACTGCAACCTAATGAGTGCACGCTAAATGTGCAGTGAGGATCAAGTGCCTTGCCCAAGGACACAATATGTTGACACAAACGGGGCTTGAACTCATAACCTATGGAATATGAGACAGGCGCTTTATCCACTCGACCACGCGTGCTTCTAATTGTAAGGCTCCATTTAGAAAAACAATATCTTCATTGTATGGACCTGAAACCTACCGGATATTTTAGAATTGTCGTTTCTTTATTTACTATTTACTATTCATTTATTCTGACTGACCAATTTTGACTGATTTTGTACTAACAAATAACTGGGCTCTGTGCAAGAGCTAATAGAAAACAAAAAACAACCTCAAAAGTGGTTCAATTCAAAAACAAAATAGTGAGACAATAACCCCTTTGAGGGCGTGCTACTAAAACAAGCCTCGTTGGGAATAAAATATTGTGATTCTCAACATTTGCTCAAGAAATAAAAATTATATTTGGACTGCAGCATTTATTCAAACAAACAATTTGCTCTTTTGCATATAAACATGACCTCAAGAATGAATTTTATAGGCGTTTCGATAGATATCAACGAGATGAAATGATAAGAATGTTTAACTTAGAATGCTTTTAGTTTTACAATCGTTAAAGTTGTCTTCTTCAAAAATCTTAACATCCATTGATGCAGCTTACAGCAAGATACTTTTTAGTATTTGTTTGCAATTTACTCGCGTTTGAAAGAAAATCTGTAGATGATTGATAACAAGTGAAGACAATTTCTCCTTTGACTTCAGAACTTCAGGTTTATTTTTCAAGATTCATGAAAACTCCGTAAGCAGAATAGGGAAGATATCAAGAATTTTCAACTATTCGAAAACAATGTTTATAAAAGTAAATATAATTGACTTTTAGACAATGAAAATTCGTATTCAATACATATATAATGCAGCATTTGTTGATAAATAGGGTTATTATGAAGATTATACACTGAGAAAAAAATATCCAAATTTTATTCGCATCAACATATTTTAGCTTCAACCTGCCACTCATGTTTGTCGGGAATAGCTAGCTGCCTACAAAACAAAACACATTTTATTTACTTATTTATTTTGTAAAAACACAACTAGAAATAGTAAACTCTTTTAAAGAAAACAGTTTAACACTTTATATACAGGGGTATTTTTAACAAGATATTACACGGATGACGTTGAAGTCATCCCCTATTTTTATATCGAATTTCCCCGACTCCCATTTAGACACTTTTTGTCGGGCTTCTTTATCAATAATAAGCCAATCATATTGGGGTTGTCACAAAATCACCGAATATAGAAAGTACAAAACTAATATTACTAGAATTTTAACATGTTTAAATCAAATGCCTTTTTACATGACTTTTGATTCTTCTGGTATTACAAAGCGATGAATTATTTGATTTTAACAAAGCTTCCCAGCCTTAAAATAAAACCGAAATCCCAATGACGTTAAGCTTTAAAGAGCATAATACAGCACGTATGTTTAGGTAGCAAGGTCGGATTTAAGAGACTATTTAAATGATCATAATACTTTGTTGATAACTGTTATTTTATTTTTTTATTTCTGTTTTTTCTCATTGCAAAGATCGATTAATATAGGAGATGACACACATTTCTCCTACATTCCATGTTTTTGCAAATTTGCGGCGCTATATCGAAACATATATGTTAATTTTATTTCGAATAAATAGTTGAAAATAGTTTAACCCTTGTCCGGATGATCCCCTGTCGCATAAAAACGCAAACGATCATGACCTAGGGGTTTTGAATAGTTGTAAGTTAATCCTTTGCAGTCATTTAAGCAAATAAAATATGTAGGTACCACCTTCAGAGGGGTCAGGGTACCTCGTCAAAGTCGGTCGGTAGGGGGGGGGGGATGGTTGCCACCTGAGAAAATTTTAAGTCGCCATTTTGAAAAATATCTGCATGGTATTCACCTAAAACTTACAAAACATATTAGAAACACCATTTTACTTCTTTATAAGCAAAAAAAGCCGGCAAAATTCCGATATTTAGAACTTTTACAGCAAAATTTCGATTTGGTGGCCATTTTTGCCCAAAATCGTGATATTTCCAACTCGGAAGTACTTATGACGTCATAATTACGTAACGTCTTCGCCGATTTCCATGATTTTGGTATTAATGGATAGTGGAGACCCTACCCTATACTATGGTATAAAGCAAAGCAACTTTTAGCATTCAAATTTAAAGTTCATAGGGGGTGGTAACCCCCCCCCCTTGATAACAAACGTTACAAAAATACGTTGGTAAGACAAGTGTTAAAGGGACCATACATGTATGTATTAAAACATCAGATGAGGTTTGAACTCTCTTCTCGATGTTTTATTATGCTCACCTTTTACAGATGTCAAAACTGATCATAAAAAGTGTCACAAAAATGGCCAATGTAGAAAAAGGACCGTGTGCTAAAACTATAGTTTTTGGAGAAATGAAACTTTGCACAAATTATATTGCAACCCTCTTCTATATACAAAATATTATCGTTATTAGGTTTTGATTTATCACTGTAATTTTTGGGACACCTGGTATCTACGCGATCCGGGCGGTGAAAATTATTTGCTTGACTTTCATCTTCCTGATTAAAAAATCGTATTTTGATTTTTATCGTCAAGATATATGGTACGCATTACGTAATTTAAAAGCCAAATATCAGCCAAGCTGTTGGGCGTAATTTTATGAAAAATGAAATATAAATGTAAACTCAACAGGGCCGGTAATCCATTTTTCATAAATTTATTTGATAAGTTCAATCTAATTTGCTATTAGTCATGCAATCGTCAAAGGTGTTTTCTTCTTTTCGCAAAGCAAACATTTTGGATGACTTGCAGCGACAAACAGTTTGGCATATTTGTTGTTGTTTTCTCATCTGAAGCAAGTCGATAATCCAGCGAAGAAAATGTCTTATTTTACTTCAGAATAGAATCCCAGGTAAGAATTCAAGGAAACTCTTAAAAGCAAAAAGGTGGCATTTTCAATTACCATGCCCCCCTGTGGGAAAAAAGCAGCAATATTGTGGACAAACGTTCAACGTTCTAAAGACCAAGCGATAGTAAACATACGTGATTTCTCAATAATTTATTGAAATGTCAGGGGTGATATGTAAATGCATGATCTTTCTTTTACAGTCTTCAATATATTTTTTATAAAAAAAATGTTGTTTCCAAAGGAAAATATTCAGCAAATATTATATATTTGGTGTATTGATTCTTGTCACAACTTTTTGTTTATGTTTTTGCAATATCTTTATAATATAGATACTTATATCACCTTGGCGTTTGAGCTAATGCATTCAGTGACGATAGCCATGATAGATATAACCAAGTCATCTACAAGATACCTTTTTGAAGTAATGTTTTTTTTTTCAGGTTCCTCCCCCAGCGAAAAAGTCAGTCGGAACAGTGGGATGAATTTTTTGGCACAATGTCACCACAGAACCTTCTGATGACTTTAAAATGTGTATATTATTTTTGTTTAAGTTGTATGAATAAAGGTAAGAAGTGATGTATTATCAGTCAATCTTTTTTTTTAAATAACTGAATCTTGTTGATGTCTTCGATGACAAGATAAATGAAAATGTTACTAATCTGCCTGTAAGAGTTTGTTTTTAATTCACGAGAGAATTCTTACCTGAAGTCAAATGAGACATTTTCTTCGCTTCTTTATAGATTTTCTTCAGCCTCTCTTATCTATAAAATTTTTCATTAAGACAAATGAACAGTGTCTCGCTTTAAGCTGCCTCAATCTGTTTTGCTTAGTCTTCTGAAGAGTTAAAGGAAAAACCCCTACAACAATTGCACAACTAATAGCATTTTAAGTTAAACTTTATTATCATGTCATCTCCCTGGTAGCTATCAAAACGCGCATTAAGTTCTTTCTTGACATCAAGTTTAAAAGATCAAACCGTTTATTTGTATAAATTCTACAGCTCAACAGATAATCCTGTCGACATGTTATTTCTATTACCTACTTTCTGGCTCGCATTCTTTTAACAACGTTTTGTTCTTATCCAGAGATACCCATAAATCTTGTTTATTATGAGTCTAAAAAATTAGGTTTTCTTAGACAAACACCGAGCTATCATGTGTCTCTAACAAACAAACCTAGTGAAACTCAATAGAAAGCATACTAGATATTTAATTGTACGAAGAGCTGTAGGAAAACCACGATAGTGCTCTGAAATGGGCATTAGTACATTCACCAGACCTCTAACTACTAAAAACACATGCTAGCAAAAATCTTGCATTCTTAGATAACGATTACTTCACATTAAATTTAAAGTGAATAGCCCTATTTCGTATCCCTTGCCTCTTAATATATTGATAACTAGATTTTGATAAATAATTTCATCTTTTTTTAATAGTCCAAAACAATAGTGGTGTCTTTGATCTTTGATCACCAAAGGAAATGGAATCTAGTCAATTGATCAAACCATATAAATTTCGTCACATGTAGCAATTCGTTGTCACTTCTCGATCAGGTATCAATCTGTTCGGTTGGAGACTTTATAGGCAAGGGGCAGCCTATCATTTGTACACACATTAGAGGTATAATAGGGGCAACCTACTATTGTGCAAAATACTGTTGGCAAGGGGCAGCCTTCAGAAAGACCCTTTTTAGAGCCACGAATATCTCATAAGAACAACACGTTAGAGGTTAGGGGCAACATTCTTTTGTGTGAATCTGTTGGCAAGGGGCAGCCTTCAGAAAGGCCCTTTTCAGAGCCACCACAATTTCAAAGAGGTGATCTGCTTTTTACACTGTTGGCAAGGGGCAGCCTTCAGTGAATAGCTCATGCGAGTCATCAGTGGGAAGTGACGGCCCACATGTACATCCATGTAAGATTAACTATCTAGCCAAAACACGATGCACAGTTCAACGAAAAAGTATACACGGAGATGCCTCGCCTGGATAAGCGGTGATTACAACTCGTTGTGAGTTTTTTTTCCTTTTTAAGAGAGAGAGAGAGAGAGAGAGAGGGGGGGGGGGGGGGCACTGTGTTTGTCATATAATTAAAAACAAAACAAAACCAGGGAACCCGTGAGGATGACGCACGTTGATTGCACGATGTAAGTACTTGGTAATTACCAAGGTACCGAGTCAGAAATGACAAAAGATATCTTGTTTTAGCAGGCTCTACAAATATGGTCCCGATCAGATTATCCTGTAACAATTCAGATTCTAGTAAGTTTGGATTTAAAGGAAACTGTTTTATTTTGTTTCATAAATTAGCTAAACGTATAAAACTACCTGTGGTATAAATCGTTCACGTTCTACGGCATTGAGAAATAAATGCAATCACACCAAATGATGTGACAAAATGCAATCCTATTTATTCACTTATATATTTATTTATCTATCTATTTATACCTTTTTTTTTATTGCTAATTTTGAAAAAGAAAACATAATCCAAAAGATTGTGCATTGCGAGGAACTTGTTATTTTGTCGCATAACCCAACGAGCTGAGCCCAAAATGTATTCTTATTTCTGGTTTTTTTTTTACAATCGTCAAAGAATGGTCGCAGGTGGGAAAAGGACCAAAAAACCTATAAAAAAACTATTCCACGTTTCGCTAAGCTCATATTTTCTGGAAAAAATATAAAAACAAAATGCATTTAGCAAGGCTATTTTCTAAAAAGAATGGAGACAAACCGTTTTGTTGTTTCCTTTATTTTATTCGAAATAAAATAGATAATAAAAAAGGAAAACAATCACATACACTGTAAATTAGGTGTTTAGATCCTAAACACAAATCTAAACACTATTTTGTCCAGACTTTTGACACATGTCGAATTTCTAAACATGTGTATTATCTAAGCACTAAAGCTAAACACTAGTTTGTCCAGACTTTTGACACACTTTTAAATGATAAACATGTCTGTGACATTAGCATGTTTAGCATTTAAACGTCATGATCATCTAAATGTTTAGAATGTAAACATACAAAAATGATAGCATGTTTAGATTCTAAACATCTTCCAAAGGAGCTACAAATCAATATAGTTTTAACATATTTCTGTGGAACAAATAAAATTCGTAGTAGGACGCCATTTTGGCGTGGATGTGGGAGACGAATTTTCAGGTAAGACAGGATATAAGTTTTGTTGAATTTTGATGATCGCCATGTGTGTACACCATCGCATGCATAGTAAGCTTACACACATACAGTCATGACAGTACTAATACATTGCATCTAAATCCATGATATTGACTTGCACACTGCATGATATGACAACAAATTTGAACATGTACATTCGTGATGCACATAATATTGATGTAAAACCATGAAACTGCAATGTATAGTACTGTATGTGTGTAAGCTTACTATGCATGCGATGTTGTACACACGTGGCGATCATCAAAATTCAACAAAACAAACAATTTCCTGTCTTACCTGAAAATGCGTCTTCCACATCCACGCCAAAATGGCGTCCTACTACGAATTTTATTTGTTCCACAGATGCGTTCTGCAAATCAAAAAAAAAGGGATTTGAACCCTCCATATTCATTGTATTACTCCGGATTACACACTGCACGGCTTCGATGATCGCGTCTCGAAATTTCAGATCAGCAAACGATCACGACTGCAATTCTTTCGACCAATGAAACGCGCCGTTTGATGTCACGTGTTCAGAAAGTGTTTAATTGCTAAATGGTCATGTTTAGATGACGTTTAGCATAATTGTTTGTCCCTGCCAATACAGTGTTTAAAATCTAAACAGTAACAGCTAAACATGTTTAGCAAGCGATTAGCCCTTGTAGACGCTTATGTTTGAAACACTTAATGCTATAGATTTAAACACGTGTCAGATATTTATGCACATTTGATGTTTAGGGAATAAACATACGTGTTTAGGGGTGTTTAGGAATAAATCACGTTTAGCTTTTCGTAAGTGTTTAATCTCTAAACATTACATTTGCAGTGTATATGTTTCGATATAGCGCCGTAAATTTGCAAAAACATGGAATGTAGGAGAAATTTGTGTCATCTCCTGTATTCTTCCATCGTTGCAATGAGAAAAATCAGAAATAAAAGAAACAAAAAAAAAACAACTAACAGTTGTTATCGAAGTATTATGATAGTATATGATTGTTATACAAGTACACGTGAGAAAAAAAATAATAAAGAAAATGAAACTAATGCATATCATTAAACTCAAAATAATTCATTTCTACGAAGTGTCCCTGAAGATTGATACGTAAAGTGATATAGTTAAATCATCCCGTGCTAAAGGAAACACTTGGAAATAATGGCCAACACTAGAGCCAATAATCCCATGCATGAACAAACGGCAATTTACCTGTTTATTTCCTCTGCTATGAGCATCAGAGAGCCTTTAATACCCTGTTATCTGCAAGGACTGATTTAAAAAGATTACAATATACTTTTATGGTGTGGTGTATTCTTGCTCAAGGAGAAGATTATCTGAACTGATGCAATTGAAAACAGCGTACTATTATAAATACCTATAGCTTGATGTTGGAGATACGTTACGTTATTCTTTAATAATTCTAAAAGGATTCATCCCTAAAGAATGGTAACCAAACATGTAAACATGCTCAAGTTAAAATGACGTAGCGTTGTGTGGCGTTTGAGACATACGTATCAAATAAAAATAACCCTTCAGCATTAATTACTATTTTAAGAGAGAATCGCCTTATAACAGATTTCCTCCCTATTATGCAATATGAAGATCAAGCCGATAATAACAATTCTCTCCCCCACTCTGCCACTTGATTATCTTTCAGCGATAACATCAACGAAGATGATACCTACAACGATTGCATAAGTAATAGAATTGAAAAGTGTAGAATAAGAAGTACTTAAGTCACATAATACTAGTTCTGAGATACTAGCATTTAAAGTTCTGACTTTTCTATAACTTGTAAATGCAAAAGAGTATTGAATGGATATTACGTACATGTTACCGTATAGTGTAGTGTATCATTTAGGGTGATTTAGAAGGCTGTATCTATTATCGATTTTATGCAATCAATAATCACTATTTATCTTAAAGTGGGTAATGCAAACAGTTTTAAAGTATATATATTTGTAATGTACAAGTCATGACGAACAATTTGACATGTCTTTCGTGTAAATCGGACCTTGTTGGAAATTTGATCTCATTTCACGCTTGAGTGAAATTTGGTTTATATCTGCTTAACCATACCTTCAAAAGTATATATATTTTTAATCTACTCGATGAGACGAATAATTTGATATGTAAGTCGACATACTTAGAACACTTTTGGAATTTGACCTAAAATTCACTCAAGCGTGACTACCACTTCCCATGGAGATATTTTCTAAAAAATTGTCAAAATAATGTCTGATCTTCAGTTACCTCAAAACCACCAATAACTAAATTTCGTCAAAATGTGACTTAAGTACTTCTTATTCTACATTCTTCAATTCTAGGTCAAACGTTTTAAGCACCCCATTGGCAATTTTCGATTTAAACACAGTAATGAATTCCATGAGGACTTTTGTTTATTGTAGAACACACCAGTCGTGTTTAGGAAAATCAAAACAAAACAATTGCCTGGGTTACTTCCTTGTGTGAGATTGAGCGACACGCTACTATATTGATCTTCAGTAATTTTGTCATAAACGATTAAAACCAGCTTATTTAAAGCATCATAAGAATAAACAATTGTAGCCAATAATTTGTTTGGCTTTTTGGTTTTCAGTATATCATCAGACTATGAGTAATGTAAATGGCTGAAATTACGTTTGAAAATGTATATTCTTAAAGTAAAAATCAAATTGCAATAAACGGCACTAAACACTAAATATAGCTATTTGTTATAGCTTATTTAAATAATTTTTACATCCTTTGCGGCCATTTTGATGAAAAATGCGAGGGCAATGCCGTAGCTGGGGTACGAGGGGATACCAAGAAGAAATACAGCCAGGAACATAATTTCATAAAATGGTGAGGTAAAATTAAATACGGTTAAGTCTTTATACATGTAAACATTAGTCTTTAAAAGTTGTCATGTGTTAATAAATAAATCCTCCTTATAAAAATAAAACACCAGTAGGTTAATCGATGTAAATACTGTGAAGAATATGCTTATTTCAAAATTAAAAGTAATTCTTAAATGTTAACTGAAAATGAAAGGGGGTTCCAATCAATGTGTCAACGGGTATTTGAAAATTTCGTATTGTAAAGTGAAAACAATTCACTTGGAATTTAATTTCGCTAGACCTCCCGAAAATCTTTGTATTCTATACAGTAAAGTCAAAACCATAATTAACCCAATATTATCTTTAGTAACATTTGGTACTTAGACAATTGGTTTGTTACATGTTACATCCTTTACTTTCAGATTTCTTTCCAAGTTTGTTCTGTAAATATTGTAGGTTGTTTTTTACTAGTAAAAGTAAATATTACACTTTAACATTGACATTCTTATCATAAATCGCATCTTATCCACGTGTTGTACCCACCGATTTCAAGTCAGATTAACTGTAACTTTCATTATTTCTGCACTTGAGATTATTAACGAATCACTAACAGAGGCGAGTATAATGGATTTATTACTATAATTCCACTAAAGTAACAAAATAACAAAAGATCTCAATCTTGTTATCTCCGTGTGTAAGCTAGCATAATACCATAGTTGTATGTCAATGTCCAAGTATACAATAGTGGAGAAAATTCAATATTGAAAGTAATCCATATTATCCGATTCAAAGTAATCAATTTCTTAGAAAAGGCGAGGTCTGTAAAGATGAATTGACAAAGCGAAGTAGCCAATGTTTTGGTTTCAAAGATGAAAATCAGAAGAAAATCAGTTATAACATGCAAACTCCATACAAAGAGCAAATATCAGAACCTGTTTTTTTTTTTGAAATAATGTTTGGTAGATTCCTACAGATCTTTAACTGTACAACACCCTGACCTAGCTCGTGTTTAGAAAACAACTTTTAGTGTGTTAAAACCCAAATGTATTAATCTTTCAACCAAACAGGGATTTTTTTGTATTTTAAAGCTAGCAAGATATTGTGTTCTTTGGTTGAAATTTGATTAGTTGACTTACAAATCTGGTTAAGTTTTCCTTCAACGATAAAACAATTAGTTAAAAAAATAAGAAAATGTTTAATCAATTATGAAAAATATATATATATATTAGACGTATTTGTACAGATTTATTAAATTGTTGACTTGCTTCTTACAGCAGCAAGATGCTATAAATGTAGTCTTAATGGCTCATATTCACAAAAATGGGAATAACTTTATACCAGAAAAACTTTATTTTCATTCTATTGCTGTTGTCACATGGTATTCGCAAACAAAGAATAAAGGTATTCCATGTACTAGTTATTCTAGGCTTTGTCAAATTTAAGTTAGTTCAGGACTGTGGGCTATCTCTATTCCGAGAATGAGAAATCCATGATTAAAGTTATTCCTGGGTTAACTTTTGTAAATACGGGCCATAGTGATTAAAGTATCTGAGTCTTCTAAAAAGATTCCATACTTATAAATTATCGGTAGTATAGATGTCTGCTTGGCCTTATTTGGTTGCTAAAATGCTGCATGTTGTTTTTTAAAAAAAAATTGGAATGATACAGTAAACTACATGAATGTTTTGGATTTGGTAGTATTTTTAAAATGGCTTTGGGATCAAATAACAATGAACTTACATCATACAAGTGCCACACACGCTACTAATCGAATTGATTTAAAAAAAGAACACACATACACACACCACCTACACCCCCCCCCCCCACATACACACAGAGTTAATTTATTCAAGAGTACATCCTCTTGAGAATAGATGTGGAGATATTCTGCAAGTAGAATATTCTTATTAAATGTGATCGGCAGTTTCCTTTGGCATCAATAATAATTGAATATTTATTATTCAAAAGCTGACTGTGCCAATTTGATGTTTACTCTTACCCACCAACCCCCTTTTTTCAAATTGGCACTGAATGATACTTGCGTAGATTTTGTTTTGAAAATGAGCTATTTGTATTGTTCAAATAACTTGAAAACTTCTGCAATACTCTTTTTTCACGTGAGGCTTGCTATGACTAGTGAGTGGTAATATCGTATCTAAGAGCAAACAAAATAGATCATTTGATAATGATATATATTTGGATAGGGAAATTGAGCAATACCTGATAATGATACCTGATTGGACAGACAATCAACATATTACTTGGTCACAGACCAGTAGGGTGGGTGAAGAATGGATTAAGGTTTGTTTTTAGTGATAACAATCATACATGTAGTTTTAGTTTAAACAATCAGACTTTAAAGTCTGCTGATTTAAACTAAAATCATGATAACTATTATAATATCACGCAAGATATTATTACATTTCATATATACCTTTTAAGGGATTAATATGTTTTTAAATATATTTTAACATCTTTGTATACAGACGAATGAAGAGCTTGTTGTAGATCAGGCAAAAATAGTAGACGTATTTTTTTTGTTATATTGTTTTTGCAACAAAGTGATCTTAAGCCTTTAATTTCCGCTTTGCTCATTTAAATCCTTTTTGTGAGTTTAAACCCTAACGTTTTTAGCTATGAAGCTTTAAAACGTTTTTTTTTTACAAAAGAAAGCTTTTATAGTTATACGTTTGTAAATCCTGCGTACAGACGAACCAGATTACTGTTCTTTTTAATTTAAAAACTTTAACACAGTTTACAAACGTCAGTGGAGGAGCACTCACACAGGAATCCATACATTCAATAACAACTTATTCAGATTGATAATTTGTTAAAACTTATGGTTCAAGGAACCAATTTAAGTGGGAAAGTTTTCAAGCAAATCTCTCTTTAAGAATTACAATACTAAATGATTACACAAAATAGAACTAAGTTAGTCCCGGAATAAGTGAAACGTGATCCTTTGGAAAAAATGCATTTTTGGTAATCTTTGATAATTTACATCCTTGTTCTTATCGAAATTTCTAGAATTTGATCATTTGTCTATTTTGAAAAAAAAATTCCCAGTTTAAACCAATTTTGTGCTCTTCAAATAGCGTGTTTGGGTTTATGTCGAGAAAGGGTCAGATTTTGGCTCATGACGATGATAGGCGTGTACGACGTGTATAGATAAAACGTTAGGTTTTATTTAGGGTAATCTTCGATATTAAGAGTCACTTCAAATCAAATCAAATCAAATCAATCTTTATTTCCATTAAAAATACAATACATCAAAAAGCAACAGAAATATAAACCAAAATGGAGGAGTAGACCAGAAAGCCAATGAGGCCAGAAATTAGCCTACCCCTTACAAAAAAACAAAACAAAAACAATAGCAATACATAAAAATAAAAAAGGGACCAAGACGTACAAACAAGACAAGGACATCGACGAGCTAGATAGTAAACTGCGAGAATTGGCTACTCATGAGTATAGTTTTGAATAATAGATTCTTTCATTTCTTTGCGAAAATGCTTTATTGATTTGGATTCTTTCATACTATTTGGAAGTGAATTCCAAAGAATAGGACCGGTTGTCCGAATGGCACGATCTGAAAAAGTTTTCTTATTGTTTGTAATGTTGAAATTGTTGACATGTCTTGTTTGATAGTCGTGGACTTGACTGCGTTTAGAAAAAAAGTCTTTAAAGGAAGTTGGTAATTCGTTAATGGAAAATCTAAACATGAATACCCCTAGTTCCACTTTGTAGATGTCATTAACAGTTAATAGGTCATAATTGTGAAACAATGGTGGCGTGTGCGCCCTATAATGGCTATTTGAAATTGTTCTTATGGCCCATTTTTGCAGCTTTATCAGTTTGTCAAGATAAGTTTTATGTGCACTTCCCCAAATAAGAATTCCGTAGCTAAGATACGGCAATACAAGAGTACAGTATAATGTTCGAAGTATTCTGGAAGGTAATGAATATTTCAATTTGCTGATGACGCCAATGTTCCTTGAAATTGTTTTTGATACACATTCTATGTGTTTTTTCCATGTGAGACACTCATCAATCAGTACACCTAAAAATTTAGTATAGCTTACTCTTTCAAGGGTGGTCTCATTCAGAACTATTTTCAGATTAGCACATGATTCGGTGTTTGTCATGTGTGGGGTGCCCAAAATCATATAATTTGTTTTTCCTGCGTTAACTGATAATTTATTGGCTTTGAACCAATTGCTTACTTTATTTAATTCGTTGTTTATCAAACTCATTTCATTTACGATATTTTTATGCGAGTAAAGAATTGTAGTATCATCAGCAAAAAGAATAAAATCAAGAACTTCCGAGGTATTCGTGATATCATTTATATACAAAATAAAGAGAAGTGGCCCCAGTATAGACCCTTGAGGAACACCGCACAAGATGTTCTCAAAATCTGAATCATGGTTATCATAGGTAACATACTGTTTTCGATTTTGTAAATAGCTTTTAAACCATTCTAAGACAATACCACGGAAACCATAATGATTTAGTTTGTAAAGAGGTATTTCATGGTTAATAGTATCAAAAGCTTTTGACAGATCAAGAAAAATACCGATTGTGCTTTCATTTTTTTCAACTGCTTTATTCACTTTGTCAACAAGCTGAGCTATTTGGTCGAAACCCAAACTGTTTCTCATTAAAAATTCCGTGGTTGTCAATAAAATCGATACATCTGTTAAACACAATTCTTTCGAGAATTTTCTCACAAGCTATTCTAAAATTTCAAGTAATGATATGTACAGACGAAAAGCTTCCAATGTATTACCATTTATGCTCTTATGAAAGTAATGGTATACCATAATACCAGTATACCATATAATTACGTGTCCATTTCAGTGTGTAACGCCATTGAGGGGTCAAATGTCTATTACGCCATTTAAGTGTTAATTCTAGCGTAAAACGCCATTCAGGGATATGATTTTGAATATTTAACGCCTTTAATTTGTTGTCCTTGAATACGACATTTATGATTTTGCGTAGCTCTGACGAGCATGCGTACCAATTTATTCCTCGAGCGTTCCTGGCAGATAATAGACCAATGCAATTTGCCCGGGCAATTTGAATACAATTTGCACTATTATGCACTCGAGTGCATCGCCGATTTGTTTGTATCATGTTCAGATATTGATAAAAATATTGAAGAGTACGAAATATCCTCAGACATAATTGCCATACTTGTAAACTTTAATACCCATTTAAGTCGATTCATGACTTGATCTGTGGTTGTATTATATTCCACTTAAGGAATTAACTTTACGGAGCGAGGGAAATCATGTGAAAACTTTGTAATGAACCCTAATTCTATGAGAGCGTCTGACCTGATTTTGTCTATATCTCCTGATTGCAAAGGAGATTTGTATTCTCTTTCAGTGACCTATCTTAATATGGACTTAAATATAGCGTTGGAGTTTCTGACCGAAGTACTTTTATATATATGCTTTTATAAGCCACCAACCCTGGTCTTTGTCAAATAATGAGACCCCTAAAAAGTCAAGCCGTTGTATTTATAAGTGTAACATAAACTTCGCAAACTTTCTCGAATGAAAGTTCATACGTGCTGGTAGATAAACATACTGTGATGGTTAAAACATACTTTCAGCACTAGGTGAAAATTCAGATACCTTGAATTTTCGACATGTTACACATGTCCTTATCAGAAGAAATCATGTGATGATGTGAGGATTCTTGACCTCCTATGACCTTGGTGGCGCTAATCAGAAGAGAACATTAAATAATCCTTGGTCACGGTTCGCCAGTTATGAAAGAACAAATATCTAAAGCTCCCAGCCGCACATTATCTGCATTGGCAGAATATTTTTCCACCACCGGCCATACTATTGATTGGGACAATACTAGAGTTTTGGACAGAGAAGACAGAGAAACCTTCATTGAACCGTGACCAAGGATTGGAATTGCCCTCCTTATATAGTGGTCATATGAGGTCAAGAATCCTCACAACATCACAGGATTTCTCCGGATGAGGACATGTGTTACATGTTGAATTTTCACCTAGTGCTGAAAGTATGTTTTAACCATCTCAGTATGTTTGCAAACTTTGTCTTTTGAGCATGCATTCATCTGTAATTTGGTCTTTCATTTAAGCCTACATGTTCATATTAACTCATGTACAGTTGGTTAAGAAATAATAACTAATTATTCTAATAGTGCTTCAAACAAACATTGCCAAGGTAGAGGAAGGTTACGTCCAGGAGGATTCGGTGCAAGGCCTGTCTAAGTCTATGGAGAAGAGCGTTGGGTATATACGGAAAATATCTGTCAGGTGGATTAGCTCATGGCTAGTTCATTATGTGTTTTGATACGGCAGCAACATTTTGTCAGGGATGGGTTGCTAGAGCCCACATCATATAAAGGGTGTGCACAAAGTATTGTGACCCCCTGCACCTTAGCTTTTTGGCATGTATCCTTACCAGAGTATGCAACTGGAAACAAACTCATACCTCAACGCAACAAGCATGTTATAGGCCTTAAGCATACACACATTTTAAAGGATATCTATGTATACTCACTGGCTGGAAAGAAGTGTAAAAGTGAAAAAAAAGGTGGGAAAGTTGAAGACATAGGTTAAAATAAATAAGGAGTTAATATTAGCTTCTAAATAAGCTCATTAGTTGGGACCTAATCGGGTACAGCGATGGTAAAATGACCCGGAAAATCTGTTAAAAACAGACTTCGTTCTGGGTTGGTATTGAGCCTCCTGACGTCATTGACCTCCAAAGAGATAATAATTTCTAGGAAAAATGACATCAAAAGCTATTGAAATTGTATCAAAGTTAGTGAAAAGAAATGTTATCAATAAATATAAAGTTCTGATACAACATTAGTTGATTTGTGTTAACGTTTACTCATTCCAATTTATGGGGGTGACAATACTTTGTGCAGACCCTATACGCCGGGAAAGTAGTGAAGTCATAATTTATGTAAATCACCAAACACGTGCGTTTTGGACCCAATACGTACTAAAACAATAAGCACACGTAAACATACAATTCAGACGGATTTTTCTCGGTTGGAAGACGAAAATAACGACAGGGGTCCCGTCCTGGCTTGTAATTACAACCTTCAGCATAATAGGCCTGCATGTTTTCCCTTATATTTTTTTAGACGAAAGTTATGGTATAAAATCGGAGTCGGACTTTTTTCCCCATAAACTTAACGTGTGGCAAAAATAGTCACACCGTTTGTTTGGGTCCAAAACGCACATGTTGGTTGATTAACATAAATTATGACGTCACTACTTTCCCGGCGTATAAAATACTGTGTTAGTGTATTGAATCGGTTGCCCAAGCTTAGTGAAAATAACCAAAATAGAATAAAAGTGTTATGAAAGCACTTCAGTGCACAAACAGTAAGAAAACGTCTAAGGGACCGTTCACAAACACTTGTAAGTGTAAATTAGCTCAAATTTTTCCGGTAAAAATTGAGTTTACATGCTTTTCTATGGGGTTGACAACTAATTTTTGTCCAAAAAAAAGGGGGGAGGGGCCTTAAATTTTTCGAGGTCGAAAAGGGGGGCCCAACAAATTTTCAGCGATAATTTTTTTGCATCAGCCCCCACCCCCTTACAAGTGTTTTTGAACGGTCCCTAAAAGGCTGAATTTTAGAACATTCCTCTCCAAGTGTTAGTGATAATGTTCCTGTCGGGGAGCAAACCGTATCCACCTGATCATATTTAGAATTTTTAGATAGATATACATAACATAAACATCGAAAATAACTAGAAAAATATTTGTTTTATGGTATTTGTTATAAAATACATGAATACGTCTGAGAACCTCTAGTAGGTTTTGTTTTAATCTTTCCAATTCCAAAAGTTGTTGTAGCAAATTAACGACTTAGAGTTATGATTAGTCTGTATTTCTTTGGCTTTTCGAATTAAATCCCCGATGAGTCCTTGATTTAGAGATGAAAGCACAAATGGTATCGTTTCCTCTCCGAACAGATTGGATTGAGTATCCCATTGCAATAAGAATAGACAATTTAGTTGAAATCACCCGTGCTAATCACTCCGTTCAAATCAAAACATAGTTGGAATTACCCGAGGAGGGAAATCACTTGACAAAAAGACGGGGATGTACATATTGTTTCTGAATATAAAAACAGCAATATTTGAAAATTAAAAGAATTTGGGGCAAACACCGCGTGTAACTTTGTTTCTAGATATGTTGATTTAGACAAGAAATTTTCGAATGTTTCGTAGTAAACCGTTGTCCAAAATGTACCCTGTCTAGCAGATTAGATGACACGTAAGCATTATTCAACACAAACATTTAATGTTCATCAATTAATTGCATTCCACAAGAATTCTACATTTAAACATTTGAATATCAAACCGACACTATGCCTAATCAAATTAGTGACAGTGCTGGATGCACCGGTATCGTTCTGGTATTATATTAATTATGTTAGAAAGTACTTTATCAATTTTCGTGTGTCCATAAACACTAGTTGTGTTACAAATCTTAGTTCCACTTATCGTATTAAAAAAATAACTGGCATGATTGATATTCTTTGTTATGTTCAAAACGAATAACACACACATGTCGATCGTCATATCGTTGTGAAAGCTGAATCGGTCAAATTATAATATGTATTATATATGTAACATTAAGTATTTGTTATTTTACCCAAATACAATGTATGTCCGGGACGT
>JXSR01S036558.1:115098-127112 GCA_000969725.1 Ophiothrix spiculata | reverse complement strand
CAAACAGTATGATGAAAAATCTACGCACACTGACATTTCCTGTACTATGGTTAAATGAGGTGAGGTATTCTACTTTTTATTATTTTGCCTAACATTTATATCATTTTGAAGCATTTTTTTCTTCAAAAGCTTGTACTTAATCCTCTTGTTTTTTGTTGGCTATAGGGCCCCATTTCAAGCATAGCACAGTATATATCAATAAAATGTAAAAAAAAATTCAAGGTTTTTTCTTTTTATGAAAGATAACAAAATCAAGTGTTGTAAAGTGTTACACAATCTTGTTATGTAGAATCTCATATTTAGAAAGATTTTTATTTCCTGAAATTTGGTCATTCAATTCAAAAGTTGTAGCATTTCAGATTTTATGACCTGTTGTTTGAATTAGGAGCTAGTGTCCAATATGTTTATTAGGAATATCAGAACCAGGAACTAAAATGAACTAAACATGTGCAGAAAATAGCTCCCAGGGCTCCCAGCCCATTATGGAAATCAGGGATGATTTTACCTTTTTCCAGTCAAGTATAAGTTAGGGAATTTGATAAAATGCCTCCAAATCAGGAAAAAATCAGGGAATTTTCCCCTATGTGTCAGGTCTCTGTACTTTAGGTTGATATGCATGTCGTAGGATTTGAAAAGTAGCCCTAAATTGCCTTTTTTGTAAAAAAATATTTATCATAGAATTTTGAGTCCTCATCAGGGGAAAATCAGGGAATTCCATATTCTTAAAATGTTGGTAACCCTGGCTCCTTTTGTTGTGTAATAGTTTCAAATTGCCAGGAGCTAATTTTTGATAATCATTAGGAAAACAGCCCAAGAGCCTGGTTAACAAAATCCTGCTAGTGTTGAGAGATTGTAGACCCGCATGTAAGATACATTTGCTTTAAGGAGCTGGTCTCAAGCAAATCACAAATGACTCAAACCTTTCTTTATACACAGAGTGCAGTTGTTACAGCGGATGGAGCAGCAAGCTTAAAGAGCAGTTTAGAGACACCACTCATAATAACCAAAGCTGTTAAGTGGGGTCTGCTAGCTTTCGGCACATTGATGCTTATTTTATGTGTGGTGTGTTTAACCACACGGAAGAGAAGAGTAAGGAGCCTAAGTACTGTCACTATTAATGTGAGTTACTAACATTTCATCATCTTTACTAAAACAGGTCCATTCTATTTATCGCAAGCCTTTGGCACCCAGGGGTACTTACCTTGAAAAGCGGTATGGAATGTGTGGCCTTTAGATCCCTTTTCACACTTTCCCAGCTGTTCCCTTAGACTTTCATTCCAGCATGTTTCACTTCTTTAAGATCCCTCATTTTCAACAAAAATTACAATTTTACAACATTTGTCTTTCTATAGTCTAATTTTACACAAAATGGTCATTCCAAAGCCTCAAAGTTATTCAAAATTCAGTTCTTTAGGACCTATTATTTTTCTAAAAATTAAGTTCTTTAAGCCCTATTTTTTGCAAAAAACAGTTGTTTGAATTTTTAAGTCCCTATTTTTTGGTCCTTGCCCATTCTGTAAGTCCCCATTTTCCCCCTTGATGGTTCTCTGGGAAGCAGATATTTCAGGCAAAACAATTCTTTTTGCTGCTCATATTCTCATGCATGCTATTTAGTTCATTAACTCCATGGCTCTTTTGTCAACTTGATTTGTTTTTAACCAGTCACTAATTTTGAAAGCAAACTAAACCTAGATAAATTTTTATTGCAGCATTATTGTTATGGCTATGTATCAAACATTGTGCACAAGTTTGCTAACATCTTTTATTCATTAGCAAATTCCAACTTCAAGATTGTTGCAATTTTGCTACTGAATTTTTACAAACCAAATTTTTTCAGATTTAGGTAGCAATGGATATGTTTTGCCCGATTCATAGTTTCAATTTCAAAATCTAGACTCAGCTGCATGTTGTGCAGTTATGGGCTAGTGTCACTTCGTCATTTTCTAGCCATTTTCATTCAGAATTTTTTATCATTGTGTTAATTGTATACAATTATATAAACTGTTTATTCTAAATTAGCATTTTCATAAAAAATGGAGACCTTGACATAAGTTCATCAAGATTGTTGATAAACATGTTTTGGTTAGATTTATTTGTTACCAATCCAGTTATTTACTCATGTTTTTGACAATTTGTCTTCTGTTGGAAAAGTTCATTCCAGGATGAAGGAATCTATTCTCTCACTCATTACAACCACAAGCTACTTATTGAAAGAACTTTGTCCCTGTGGATGAGAAATAACGTTCCCACAGGGGTGAAATGGCTAGGTCATCACATATCCGATGAGTAAATAAATGGATTGGTAACACTGGAATGAAGATTTATTTTTCACCCCACTGCACATTTTCAAGTGCTTACTGATAGGTACTATTTTCTATCATGTTTAAAATTGATTTCCATGAGCTGGATCTTGTCATTTTAAGCCAGTCTCTTGAGATGATGATTATGTTTTCCATAATGGTGAAAATTATACAGCATGCCATGGTAACTGTTAATTTAGCATGACAATTTACACCATTCTTTAAAGTTGTACACCATGAGAACATTTCTGAATGAAAATATCCATAAACTACGGAATGATGGTATCTAGTCATGTACCCCTGTTATTATGTCGATAATTTTGACAGATCAAATGGGATGGTCTTCCAGATTTGCGATTAAGTTGGAGTTTGTGATGAACAAAATGTTAATGAAATCAGCCAGAGCTGTAATGTCTGCATATTTTGGATTGTAACAAAACTTGGGTTATAGGTGCAACTTGGCAATCATAATATGAAGATGAGGTCAAAGGTCATATATCAAGGTCAAAGGTCATAAGCTATGCTGTAAAGATAGCCGGAAAATGTCAAATTAGCCTTAATTGAAAAGTTGTGGTCTGATTGGAACCAATCATGGTTTATGGATATGATATAATATGGCAATATTCATGTGTTGATGAGATTAAAGATCATATACTAAGGTCAAAGGTCATGAGGTCAAGTTGTAAGATGAGCTGAAATTGTGAAATTAGTCTCGATTGAAAATCTGAAGTTTGATTGGAACCAAACTTTGTTTATAGATAAAATATGATAAGCTTTCATTTGTTGATGAGGTCAAAGGTAACATACCAAAGTCTAAGGTCATATTAGGCCAAGTTGTAAGATAGGCTGACAATTTTAAACCAGGGGGATGTTATGGCTTCAAGAGCCAGTATCAAAAGGTGACCGACCAAACTTATAAATACCCAGATATGGGATGTCCGTTTTTTCCAAATCAATTTCTCCTGCAATGCCATTCCACAATACATTGACAGTGTATCTAGATAGATGTGCACTACACCTTACAAGCTTGCAGTTTTTTGTTTTGTTTTGTTTTTTAAATAATGCGCACATGCAATCAAAGCGCAGCATTACTTGAAGGTTTGTGGTGGATGGTTACATTTTAGTAACAGTTTAGCGCCCCCATCTTCACATGTCTGTCAGCATAAAGTCAATCCCAAGCCTGTAGCCAAGGAGGGGGAAAAGAACCCCAAAGCACAAAACACTATCATAATGTTTTTGGTAAATACTACACAAAACATTGGTATAACTACTGAAATACTTTCTCAAACCCACTGTAATTAGTTTCAGATCGCCCAAAACAAAACTTTTACCTCAAAAATGTCAACTTAAAAAAAAAAAAACCTCCTGCACCCCTCTAAAAAAATCCTGGCTACAGTCCTGATCAATCCTTCTCACATTTCAAACTAAAGCATTTAGAATGCACTTTTTACTGGGATTTATATATTTTCTTTACACTCTTCTAGGTAAAGCTGTGGAATAGGTTAATAATATGCATTTCATGTCACGACCCTGCCACTTAGTGGGCGCCTGGACCCCAACAGTGGGATGCAAACATTGTTGAAGGTTAATATTTTTGCAAGAGGCCAGTATCATGCTTCCACCAATGTTTCTTCCTTCTTTAAATCTGAATAAAGTTTAAATAATAATAAATCAGGATGAATGAGATGAAGTTTTTAACAAACTGAATGTTATACTACGTCTTAAATGTTGATAATGATGTGAATACTTTTTAGAAAAATTCTATACCTATCATTCCTATCCTTAATTTCCTGCTTTTCTTACTTCTCAAAGTCATGATTCCATATCCAGATACTTACACTGCACGTCATGAGTTCCAACCCGTGATTTCCACATAAATAGAATTGAATTATATTAATGTTTTTCTGATAATTTTTGACATACCAACCAAGTCTCCAACAAGAGACACCAATTTGCAAAGAACAGATAATTTAAAGAAAACAGCTTTGAATTCAATTTTTGCAAATTCCTGAGTTAAACATTGAGGATACAACCACAAACACTATGTATGCACACCATGATTAGGTGGGATCAATAACCCTGGATTCGCTTACAGCATGGCCTATTCAGTTCAATGTGATGGTACACGATAGCATTATTGACCTTTTGGATGCCGTATAACAGTAACCACTGGTCCTGTATACAGTTCAGTTCAGTTCAAACAGTTTTATTTTCCATAATATGTACAAATTAAAATAGTAAAAAGACAATTAAAATACAAACAAAAAAATAATTTGGTACTGATGATGGCTCTCTGATGTAATTCAGAGGATTTTTTTAAATTTAAAATTCTTTGGTGTTGCTTGTTAATGAATTTGATAAATTCTGACTACAAATCAATGAGACTTGGTCGGTGGGCCAAAAATTATCAGAAAAACGATAATTTAATTCATCTGCTGGCATATAGAAATCATGGGTAGGAACTTTTGACATGCCGTTTATAATGACAGAAAATGCATAAAACAGAAGTTGACAGCAAATTTGTCCACCAGCCTTTTATTACAATATGATGCGATAATCAATTGAATAATTTTTTTTTTACAATCACTGATTGTCTTTTTCTCTTTCTTTTGTCATTGTTGTTGTTATTTTCAGTCTACCAATGGAGATTTGAGGGCACCAGCAGAAGAAGAGACAAAGCCCTTGTTGAGTTGAGCAGAATGTCAGGGATAGTACACCGTGCCTTTTGTCATATTATGTTTCTACCCAGTTCAAAGTACCCTATTCACTTGTCTAATTCAACTATTTTGAGATATCAATATCAAATTTCTTTTGAAATCCTTTGGATATTTCTGTCATTTTTGTTTTTGCATCTTACAAGAAAACTTTTATTTGATTTGTAATAGTTAATTTTGCAATAAATTGTATTTTATACTGTAATGTACATTTGATTTTGTGAGTACTTCAAGTTAAGCATCCTCAAGGATATGATGATTTGTGACACCATCAAGGGAAAATGAGTCACATGTCGGTGATTTTCAGTTCTGATTATGAGATAGAAATACTACAGTTTCAGTTGCACATCAACATAATCGAGAAATGAGGTGTCAGCGATTTAATTCTGATTGTCCGATAAAAATACTATAGTTTAAACCACTTACCAACATAATTGCTTAGCTGGTTCCAGATATTTGACAAGTCTGTGAACTTTCTAAACAAAAAAAACACTGCCCTGTAACTCAAAATATCTAGCAGTCAAGTTAAGCTCAAACGGTAAGGCGCTCGCTTGTGATGCGGATATTTAAAGAGTACAAACCTCGCTGGTGCCAAAAAAGTTGAGTGCGCTTGAAATTTGTGTTTCAAATAAAGTAAACTATGTAAATGTATACATTATTTGAAATTAAATTTCACAAGTAGTCTATTAACTATAACATCAAATTCTTGTACTCACTTTTTAGAAACTCACTAAAAACAAGTTACTTTGCCAAAAAAATTGAACAAGCCTACCAAAAATATTTAACGGCAAAATCTTTTAAGTAGACCTGAATTGATAGTTATGCTTTGAAAGGGAATGTTCATGAATAATTTCTTAGTTTGCCCCAAACTGTCAAAGAGTGTCAAAAATGCTATAAAGACACTATTTATTGAAGAAATGGATTTGTGCCTATTTTTGACACTAGGAAATTAATTAAAAACATAATTATGAACAATATTCCCAGAACTATCAAAGACTTATGTCTATTTTTAAACATTTTTGCCATGTATTAATTTATCTAGGCATGTTGATTTTTGCAAAATAACCATTTTTTAACTTTCTAACAGGCAAATTCTTTAATTGAAAATCTGTTGCTATAGATGCATCATGCAATTTCTTTTCCAAAATGTATATTTTTATATCTTTTACTTATTTTTCATGTTATGGTCCAAACATTTTTTTCAGAAATTATGATTGAGACTCCAATCTCTTGAAAATGTCAGTGTAAACCTTAGGTTGATATACTTGTTTTACAGTAAAATCTATTTTATATAGTTTGAAATGTTATTTTGTGAAAAAGAATTTTTTTGAAAAAAAGTATGATATGAATTTGTTTGAATCACTGATCACTGTTTGCTTTAGTGCAATAATATATAGCATTGTGACCATATCCATCCCAGCAATTCATACGAAAATGTTCTTGATATCGTTTACAAAATGATTTTTTCTTTGTGACATTTTCAAATGTTGTATATGACAACAATGAAACATTGAAATCAGGCTTTCCTAGTATAGTCAAATTTACAATGGCTGCCATATATGTCATATTTGTGTAATACCTTGTCACTGAAATGCTAAAACCTCAAAAGAAATATTTGTTGCATTCGTCAGTGACTCTTGAAATATTTTTTTGAAGACGGTGCCACCTGACAAAATATTTCAAGAACCACTGACCTATGGTGACGTTGCCACCTGACAAAATATTTCAAGAACCACTGACCTAAGGCTGGACAGTGTTTAGTGTATACTGTAGATTTATGACAATGGCAGCTATACATATCTTTCTTGCATCCAGTTGAATTCTAACCTTGTTCTAGTTTGCTACAAACCAACCCAACCTATTGACATTTAAAGATTTGTCCTTGTTTCTCGATGCTCTTGTTAATGATGCATTGTGATGTTGATAAACTTGCATTGTCATTGTCAACTGGGTAATATTTTCTCTATTTTTTAACAAGTATAATGTATTTGTGAATGGTGCAACTTATATCACAAAGTAAGCTCAAATAATGTAATAAATGAGATTTGGAACCTGATTTTACAGTAGAGTATGAAAGATATGAGATCATTGAGATGGGAAAGTGGGGATTGCTTAAATGTGACCTGCCATATTGAAAGTTACCTTAAGGGTCCCAAAATCAAAATTGATACTTTGGTCTCATCTTAAAGTTGAGATTTCAAGCTTTAAAATGACACCTTGCTTTTGGTTATTGGTTGTTCGGCTGCAAAGTTACGTCCAAATGGTTAATGGCATTGGGCTGATTCGGAAAACTGTAGTTCTAAGAAAATTTAGTTTGAAGTTTTTGTACTGAGTAAAACTTGAATGGAGAGAGGATTTTTATCTTGGTTTTTATTATGTTTTGGACCTTGGAACCTTATAAACATGATAGAATACACTTCTAAGGTAATGTTTCTGATGAAAGTAGAAATTTTACCTTGGACGTGACTTTTGACTATGCTTAGCTTTAGTGGCCCATATCACATAATTTACTATCAAAAGGTACCTTTTGATATAGCGGGTCACAAATTCAGAATGATCACTTAAAGAGATAGGGAGATGACTGTGCTCATCATCAAAATTTTCAGGCGCAACAATTCTCCTTTCATCAACAGTAGCATCAACAGTCTCATGAAATTTGGTGCTTTTCACATAATACAGAAAATAGCAATCAATTTAATTTTGAATTAAATACTTCCTCTGTGGGAAGAATGTTCGAAACTATGAGGTACCCGAGCTTTAAAGTGGTTGTATGCCATTGCACTGGGCAAGTCACAGCCAAACACACAAACAAATGCAGTCACTGAATGGGAGCTATGTTCTAAGAATAACAGAAATCATGAACAATTAATGTTCATTTCTAAGTTGATTGATGTAGGCATTCAAGAGATATGCCTATTTCAGTAGAATGGCTTTAAAACATTCTATCCAACTACCATACATTTGGATCATGTGTTTTATATAAAGAAACCATGTGACAATGCCTTATTTCATTTTTGGTTTTTGATGTCCTTGAAAAGACCCATTGAGGCTTTGCTTGCTGAAATTTTCGGTATGGTTTTGGTGAACATATCATGTTCAAAAAGATATAACTTGCTCATTTGGATATTGCTATACTCTTGATTTATGGACCTGCATATTTAACGATTCATTCCATAGTCCTATAGGATAGAAATGCTTTAATATCAATTGATTGACACCTATGTATGTATCTTGAAGCCTTATCAATCATCCCCATTCTTTGATTATTGAAAAGGTAAATACATAAGAAAAGAAATTGGCATTATATCTTCAAGATTTTTCTTGTTTTCTTAAAACATGGTTTCATCTAATGATTGCAAGGGCTTTTTTGTTGTTTGTTTGTTTGCTTTTGACTTGCTCTACATATGTTTATCATACTATTATAGAATATTAACAAACGAAAGAACTTCAAGTAATATTTTTGCATTCACCATTAGATATCAAACATTTGGATTTTGTTGATTGAAAACTTTGATCATTTGAGATATTGCTACTACACACACATCTAAAGGAATCGTGACCACTCCAACCCTAATATCTAAAGGTTGAGATTCCCAAATTACAGTTACGATATATATTTGTTTACTGATTCATTTTCTTTGATGTGTTTATGTATTGACTAAAGGGCTAGGTAGACTTCATCATTTTTGTAGTCATTTTCATTCTGAATTTTTCTCATGGTGTTAATTTTTCACCACTTTGTTAAATTTTCATTCGGAATGAATATTTTCATTTTAATTTTTTCTGATGGTGTAAAATTTTTGCCATATGATGTAAAATGTTTTACCATTTACCAAAATGTTCATATTGATGAAATATTTTTCACATCACGACAGTTTTCAATGATTACTCTGTATGATTTTGATAATTCATAGTACATTACTTTCATTGTCAATCATTGTTTTCAAACAATACATAATTATTTTGGTCTTTTCATTATAATCTGTAATCTGTCCTTGACAGGTACTGTGGATTTTATTTTCAAGAAAAAATTTGCTCACCAATTCATATTTCTACAATGATCGAAATTTTCATTTTCAATGTTTGCCACTGTTTAAATTTTTTACCATTCTAATTGGAGTTTTAGCAGATTATTCCGATCAATAATATTGTCTAGAAACTTGAGGTCAATATGCAATCAGTTGTCTGGATATTACAAATAGTAAACATGACAAAGTAAATCTGGGCCTTAATACAAGTATTGGTTTCATTTGAATTTGCTGAAAAACAGATGAAAATGAAGTATATTTATTTTGTCTGAAAAAAACATTTGTATGTTTTAAAACATTTTTGTGTATCAATAACATGTGTATCAAAAACACGTTTGTGTATCAAAAACATTTTTGTGTGGTAAAATTGTTTTGTGTATTAAGATCTTTTTGTGTAACAAAAAACAAAATCATGTTTTTAAAAAAACTTTCTGCAAATTATATTCTTTGTTTATTTGATAATTCAACCATAAAAATTGTTTGACATAAGTCAACCTGCTCTTTTCTCAATGGCTGACGCTGGTGGGGTGATGATATATCTGTAGGTGCATTTTGTACAAAATTTAAGTTTCAAGACACTCAATGCACAAACATAAAAATATATCAATATCAGTATCAATTGATGATATAAAACAAGTATTTTAAAACCTATTCAGGATGTGGAATCTATTATTCCCTGTGGTTAACTTGAGGGAATTTGGTATTATTTTGTTACGTGCTATTAACCCTTGATCAAAATAGTACCCTGAACCCTCCAGTCCAAAAGATAATCGGTATTTGCAGTGGAAGTGACACATCATAATTTATGCAAATCTCATGTTGGGAAAAACACTTGGAGCCACTGGTTCCAAACAAACATGGCGGGCATTTTAACCACATATTAAGTATATGGGAAATAATTTCTATTGCAGTTTGGTACTTTTGAATCTAAATGAAGAAAAATTTAGCATTATCACACCAATATGTTTTGGAAAAGAGTCTTATAATGGACCAAAAGGTCATACTTGTCATTTTTTTTTTTTTTTTTGCGATTGTAAAAAAAAGAGTGAAAAGTCTGATTTTTGTAAGCATGTATTCTATTGTGTTAAATAATATGTGTGATCAGTGGAATTATTATAGACCAGGGCCCTATTTCTTAAAAGTTATAATCAACCTAAGTCTTAATTCTAGGATTTATCCTATCTTTAGTTATATGAAAAGAAATTTTAAAAAGGCTTTATTTTAAACTCCTTCATGAAGTAGAAGATAATAGTAATAATAACATTAAAATAAACTCAAAATTTAAAATGCTATCCATAGTTCAAATGAACAATTCATCCTAAGTTTCATGACTTACGTTGATTTTAACTTTTATGAAATAGGGCCCTGGACATTTGTTTGGAACCAGATCTCGCATGTTGGGCCAATTACGCTAGAAATGATGTCACTACTTCTGCAGCACATGCTATGTTATGCCAATTAAAGAGTTTTGTTTTCAATGCCATATAAAATAAGGAATGAAAAATGATGTGAAAGTGAAAAGAAAAACATGGTTGAGGCTTGTGCAATGAAGTATTGCCAATTATGCTTGTTGTATATATATTTTTGCAAATGTAAAGGAAATGAAAATGCAATGTACACAGTTTCTACTGTTATTATGACATTTATATAGAGAAATTTAGGTCCATATGCACAGAGCAGGTTGAAAGTCCAAGTGAAATCTGCCCTCGACAGAAGCCCATTTTCTGGTGCATTGGCATTAGTTAATTGCCTGTTTTGTAACAGAGATGTATTTTTAAATTTGCAGTTTGACAGTTGTTATAACAGAAATTGTTATTAAATGTGATTTTGATTTGATTTCATTCATTATTTGTGACAATAGCAAATTTCACTAAGACCAGGTCTAACTTAAAAGTTGCTTTGTGCATATGGATAGTGATTGAACACAAACTCTAGTAAGATTTGAGTTGATGTAGTGGTCATAGTGTTTTCTTCTCACCTCTGCTGATCGGGTTAGCATGTGTGGAATGCATACGGTTCTGTCACTCTTTTTGAGTATAGATCTGCCACCCTAGATCTGCTTTTTAGGTAGAATGTAACCGTGACCATAATCAAGTTTAAACCTGCCATGCTAGAGTATCAATCTGCCATTGTAGAAAATAGATCTGCCACGCTAGAGTATTATTAATCTCTCATGTTAGTGTATAGATCTGCCACCATAGAGTATAGATCTGTCATACTAAGGTATAGATCTGCCACACTAGAGTATAGATCTAATATCCTTGAATATAACTCTGCCATGTCAGAGTAATAAATCTAGAGTGCTAGAGTATGCAAATACAACTTGTAGTAAAACAAATACAACAAGATCTATTTTTCGTAAAGTATCGCAAAATACTGTCCCCGAGGTGTTGGATGAATTAGACTTAGAGCAAGTCATCTAACACCGCACATTTGCACATACTGCGTTTTAACTTTGTCAACAGTTTACCAGTATTTATAAACAAACCATTTTTTGTACCTCAGTTATGATAATCACAAAATTATCTTTCAAATTACCTTGAAATTGTGACCGTGCACTTGATGTTATCGTGCTGATGATGCATTTTGCACATACTGCGTTTTCACTTTGTCATGCCAAAAATCCACTTTTTGAAAACAATTTTGAAAAATGGTGTTTACCATGTGATAAAACATACTTTATAGTACACATTTCTGCGAAAGTGGCGAAAATGTCACACTAGACTATAATAGATCTGTCACACTAGGCTAATGATCTGTCACATAGAGTATTGATCTGTAATACTAGAGTATAGATCTGCCACACTAGAGTATAGATCTGTCACACAAGCGTATAGATCTGCCACACAAGATTGTAGATCTGCCACACTAGAGTAATAGATCTGTTACACAAGATTGTAGATCTGCCACACTAGAGTAATAGATCTGTTACACAAGATTGTAGATCTGCCACACTAGAGTAATAGATCTGT
>JXSR01S036558.1:99974-110623 GCA_000969725.1 Ophiothrix spiculata | reverse complement strand
GTGATAAGAATTTGTCACAATTTCTCACCAAATAAACATGATAAAGCGACACAGATCTGATGTAGGTTGCATTCATCATAAATCAGCAGAGATAAGAATTTGTCAACATTTCTCACCAAATAAACGTTATAAAGCAACAGATCTGATGTGTTTATTCATCATAAATCAGCAGTGACAATCATTTGTCACAATTTCTCACCAAATAAACATGATAAAGTAACACAGATCTTATGAGGTTGCATTCATCATAAATCAGCAGTGATAAGAATTTGTCACAATTTCTCAGCCAATTCATCTCAATGATGTCAAAAAGAAACTGGAAAAAGTCGCTACGCATACAATTGAAATAAGTGCATGCGATTCAACACGTGTAACCTTGATTGGGGTTCGTAATTAATATTATGGTTTCAGTTAATTAAGACAATAGTAATTTAAGTTTGGTGATTCATTAATATACATCCGTCTACTCACGTTGCCTCAGTTATTCAGTATCGTAGTGATTGTGTAACTTCCCCAGTAACTGGTTCACGCACATCCCCTGACAACGGTTAGTGCAATACATTTGCATGGTGATCATTTCGATCATGGTTCAAAACTAGAAAGCGTGAACCAGTTGTCTGGGTGATAATCGGATTACACGTAACACTTCGAGACTGAATTGGTCAAGACGGGCCACTAAAGCTGAGCATAGTAAAAAATCACGTCCAAGGTCGAATTTTTAATTTCATCAGAAACGTTACCTTTGAAGTGTATTCTATCATATTACTCAGGTTCCAACATGCAAAACAAAAGACAAATGTTTTAAAAACCGAGATAAAAATCCTTGCTCCATTCAAGTTTTACCAGTACATAAACTTTAATAGTATCCATATTTTAGTTTTTTTCCTAGAAAAAATTGCAAAGAGGCTGATTTTAACTGATTATAGTAGGTATAGGTGTAAATATTTACAGAAAAAAAGTGAGGAAGGGTATGGGCTGGGGAACCTTATTTTTCGGGGGTCATTAAAAATAGGGGTCATTTGCCCAAAGTTATGCCTAAAGTATGTCGTATTTGACATCCAAATTATGGGAAATGTAATTTAAAACACTGGTT
Source organism: Ophiothrix spiculata (assembly GCA_000969725.1). Classification (NCBI taxonomy): domain Eukaryota; kingdom Metazoa; phylum Echinodermata; class Ophiuroidea; order Amphilepidida; family Ophiotrichidae; genus Ophiothrix; species Ophiothrix spiculata. The sequence goes on along the minus strand of JXSR01S036558.1, from coordinate 109,530 downwards.
GATTTTTTTTATTTTGTTACTTTATCACCTTGTAAAAAATTATACCTAACTAAAGACTTTTATGACCCAAAAATCGAGCAAAAAATGCTTGAATTGTGCGTCATGTTTGATATCGAATTAAACATAAATATAATAAAAACAATGATGTTCAATTTGTTACCTTATTACCTAGCAAAAATGCTTTACCTGATTGAAGACGCAATGCCCTGAAAATTGTGATTTCATGTGCAAAAAAATGTCAAAATACAAAATGTGGTAATAATATAAATATCAATTCTTTACTGACTTGTTTGCTTAAAAAGAAGGTTATTGGTATACTTCAAAATTGTCCTGTAAGTTTTCGCTCCATACCATGCAGGAACATTATGTTTATTTCAAAATAACGACTTTAACCCTTTACACACAACTTTTTGGCGATCATTCAAAATGGGTCCCAATATTGAGTATGAGTTTTACGGCTTTCTATTATTCGTTATATAGTTTTTTCTACTAGGGTTGCTCTCCCTTGATTGCTGAGTGTTTGCTGGACTGTAAAAGCACTCATCGCATTATTGACCAGTCTTTGCATGTATCATCACCATGTTTACGTTGAATTAAGATTGAAATGTTTGACGTTTTATCTATTAATTCAATTCACTGTAGAATTGCCTACGCAAATAAAAGAGGTCGATTTACCGATATGTACTTTGAGTACTTTGGACCCATGCATTGTTTGTTGAGGCAGACTGGGATGGAGATGAAACAATTCACTGGCTTATTTTCAATCGAATAGAAAAACCACGGAGAAACGCATTATAACTTAGAAGGCGTATTGAAAGGGTTCACTTTTATTGTTTTCTCCTTGTTAGATTTCTCTTTTTCATTCCCATGCCTTTGTAGCAGCTCCTTTTCCTGAGGAATGTACCAAAACGTACTCCGTATATGAGAAATTGTAAAAGGAATTACTCTCATTACCATAGTTACAAAATATTGTTGCTATAGAATTTGATGTCATCCCAGTAACTGAAATGATTTTTTTCAGGCTGGCATGATAGCTCGGTACACAAAAAGTCCACATTGAGCGTAATCTGTAACCTACGTGTAACACGACAAAATAAACATCCTGTAAGACAAGTTTTTAAATATTTAAAACAAAAATGATTTTGTAATAAATGCTCAAAAGAATATATAAATATGTATGCAAAAAATATCGTTTTAAATATATTACACAAAATATAGCTCTTGTCATTTTCACTTTTTAAATTATTTGCAAAGACCATGCTTTAAGGACTAAAATGACACCATAATGAACTTCACACGATTTCCAGAACTCAAGTTATGGTCCGTCAAAGGTTGTCAGGGATTAAACGTATAACTGAGATAAATGCGTTCAAAGATTAGTAAGCCCTATATTTTCTGTTGACCGTCTTAAGAATATGCCAATTTATTTCACATTTCCTATCATTTTCTTGAAGTGAAACTTTGCTGGTATTTGTAGTAAGCACTAGGATCGTGAATCTGTCAAAAAATCAATTTTGGCAAATTATGACCATGTAATATTTTTCATCTGTAGCGCAAAATGAAGTTTCTGGCATTTACTGCTCATACGGGCTGGAAGGTCACATATATCTAAAAATTAAAAAAATCTTTGTAATGTCATGATGTATATGAATCACATCTTTTCAATGTAAAAATTTACATCTTTCACATAAGGTTTTATTTTTTCAGAAGATGGAAGGTCACGGTCAAGGTCTAGATTCATTAACAAATATAATTTTCAAGGGACTTGCCGTGTTTCTATGTTGCAAATTTTTGAAAACAATTGTTCAACCTCTCTATTCGAATAAATATTTTGCACATTTGAATTGAAATATCCTGGGGCAGTCAAATATGAAATGGATACGGGTGTAAGGCCAGCGCTCCGAAAGACTGAGGCATTCGGCGAGAGCACAGACTCAAAACATGAGGGGTCTTTGCAGAGCATACATCAAAATTATGTACATTTTGGCATTCGGTGAGAGAAAAATACAAAAACATGAGGGCTCATTGGTCAAACAATGAGGGGTCAGCATGATTTTTGGCATTCGGTGACCAAAATTTGGCATTCGGTGAGTGAAAAATATGAACTTTTATGGGGTCTATGGTGAGGGCACACGTAAAATAAAAATTAGGGATCTGTGGGTGACAACGACGCTGAAAAGGGCGTCTTTTGAACCTCACATACGCGACGCCTCCAGAATGGGACTGCGGGTGAAGTATTTAAAAAAACCTACCAGATTATCTTCTTCACGACAAGTTTTGAATGTCTACATACACATTTTGAATCAGTAAAATGTAGATTTCTGAAGGTTAAGTTGTAACTAGATACTTGCCTTTTCGGTCACTTTCAACTGGCAGCAAATTAAATTCACATAATACACTCAAAAAAATTGTTAAATCTACTTTAAAAAGTCTAGTGGTTTGCCTCAACTTTTTAAGTAAGTACTACAACTTTACATTTAAGTCATATTTTATTTACTGGTAAGATGGATGAAAACTCGTATAAATTAAATCGATTTAACTTAATATTGTAAGTTTAAAAACCCAGTAGTACAATTAGTACAATTTACTAATATTAGGCCTAATTAATGAACCCGACAAAAGGATAGACTAAGTAATATTAACTTGCACCAATGCCACTTTAATTGTATTAACGTCACTTTCTTAGTGTTCAGTAGTAACATTTTATCAATAAATACAACAATAGCATATCTGATATTGTGATATTGTAAGTAATTCATACTTATTTACCGCAAGTAAAGGTTACTATTATAGTTTGTTTCTTTTTGATATTACAAACTACATGTCTTATTATAAAACAAGTTTATCAAGTAAAAATGACTTCATGTGATTTTAAGTCATTATAAATAATAAGAGCAAAATAAAAAAAAAATCTGCAAGATAAACTGGTAGTTTTGGAGTAACATTTACAAATCGTAATATTCATCTTTTGAGTGTAAGTTAAAATGTGGGTAGATTTCTAAAAATACAAAAAGATGATTATACTTTAATTGAGCAATCATAATTAGTCCCCTTACTTCTCATTGTATGCTAATTTGACATTACAAAGAGCAACCTTTCAGAAAAAAAAAAACCCCGATATGTAATTCTTGCATTTTTCTAACTGAGTGAGCTACCTTTCATTATTTGAGACAGATATGGCACGCCAAACAGGTTAAAATATCCGATAAAATAGGTTTATTGCCGATAAACCCAGTTTTTCGATCGAAAAACTGAGTTTATCAAGTGTTAAACTGGGTTTATCGAGAAAAATTCAATTTTCAAGTGAAAAACTTGGTTTCTCGACAAACTGAGTTTTTCAATTTTGAAAAACTTAGTTTATCTATTGATAAACCCAGTTTATCGAAAAACTGGGTTTATCTATATTATTATCAACTGATAAACTGAGTTTATTGATAATCTTGGTTTCTCACTTTTGAAAAACCTATAGGTTTTCAGTTACTAAACCCAGTTTATCGACAAACCAAGTTTATCACTGGCGTGTCATAGACAGATGTGTCTAGATTAAAACTGGATTGCAGCAAATGATACACATGATTGGCGGTGCCAGGACAAATTTGATAATTAAAATTCTTAACGATTTTTCTATGATATTAATACCAATTTTTTCTTCTCTCTTTTATTTTCTTTTTTCTCTCTCCTTCCCCTTTCTCTATCTATCTTTTCTTTGACATTCTTTGGGCGGGGCGGGGGAGTCGTGTATAATGAATTGTTCACAAAAAGTACAAGGCAAAATGAAACTATTAGAAAATAACCATTTGTAAATATTTTACTTGAATCAGATAATATCGAATAAATTAAAAATATGTACTTCGTGACCCACTTAATCAAATTCAGTTTTATCTACTATAAAATGTAAATCGTGTAATTTCTAATGTTCAAAAATACATATTCAGTGCAATGAATGTCTGAGAAAATAGTTATTTGCAAGCAGTAATTGAAAAAAATCATCTTTGTCCTTAACACCCAATAGCCTCTTAGTAAACAACATGTGGGGCGGCAAGTTTATTGTTGGGAGGGGCAATCATATAGTACCCACTAGGTACTTCCATTTCGACGTAGCTTTTAAAAATTGACAAGCACACACAAAATTCTCACAAATTAAGCGCACAGACAACTAACAAAGTAATAGAGTTCTAATTTTCAGTTTATCAGCAACAATTTCATACAGAGCATTTCTTCAACAATATTTTACAGCATTTCTACCTATCTTTTTTTTTCTTTTTTTCTCTCCTTCCTTTTCCCCCCGGACAATACTTAGGGCCAATTGCCCCTTGCGAACCCGGGAAGGGGGGGGGGCAGCCTATGTATTTCTCCGCCATAGCAATATATTCTCCATTTATGTCCTTTCATCTGTTTTGATAATAATGTCAACATCATTAATCATCTTGCAATGGAAATGCTTCTTTATAGAGAAGACAAGAAATAACAGACCCTTCAATTAGATCCTCAGAGTAATTATGTAATTGCTTTTAAAATAGCCTCGCCACACCTGGGAGCTCCCGGGCGCCACCCATTGAATCACATATATGGTATCTTCTGGAGATAGTAAGGAAACAATAACTGTATTGTAGAATTTCCTTAATTCATATCTCTTCATATGTTATGATAACATTGCCAACATCCATAGAATTACCACAATGAGTTAACCCTCTGGTTAACCATGACCATTTACTAAAATATTTTGTTAAATCTCCAAAAAAATATATCTAATATGTAATGATGAAGAATAAAAATAGATATACCATTACTATTTATTATTACAGGGTAGTATTTAACCTCTCTGCGTGTGGGAAAACGTCCCACGAGACAACATAATAAAACGCACATATCAACCTTCAAATGTACAAATTGAAGAAACGAGATACACTCATAAATTGCTTCATTGAGTTGGTTTTAGATGGAGATATTTCCGACATTATGCACACAAGATAGACTTGCGCGTTGCGTGTTCTTAACGACAGCAACCACCTCACACATATTGTGCACGGATTTATTAAGAACTAGAAGCCATACACATTCCCATCGCCATTTACGTTGGGATAGAGGAATATACATCAATGTGCCTTGTATATTTTTCGTTGCTGAGGAATATTATAACTCTATTTTTTGCTATTTTGCTTTGGATTTTAATGTTTAGTATTTTATAATCTACAACTTGTGAGACTATGGGTTCACAAATGTTGGTGAAAAATATATAAGAGGTAAGGTTTTGTACCACGTATTGATGCACGTTGATGTTGTTACAATCAGGTTTAGATGGTTAGCTGTATAATTGTTATGGTGTGTCTAAGGTAAAAAATGCGTTACAAATACCTAGGTCTGTCGCGTTGTGAAATCTTCAACTATTCGGAAAAAAGTATTGAAAAATTCTTAAAACATTAACTGTAGGCCTACTACGTGATCAAAAAAAGTGCACGGATTACAGATGACCTTGACCTTGATAAAAGCACCAAATCATGAAATTCTGGTTGCTTTAGTTAAACAAATTTAATATACTTTCAAATGCAGAAAAAATGATAGAAATCGGCTGAAAAATAAGTAAGATATGATCAATTTTGTAAGTACGTCTCTTTTTCATCCATTCCAAAGGAATTTACACAGTTAAGCAAGATGCTACATTTGTTAATATCACGGGTTATGGCATTATGATGAAAGCAAAGAAGTGAGGGTTTTGTTGCCATTATCTATGTAACTTTGATTGATTGTGGAAATGGCATTGTAAATAATAATAAATAACAATATATATATATACAACATGATTAAGATATTTCATAATTAGTAGTCCAGTTAATTGAATACGCCAGAATAAGAACATCCCAACTCCATGAGCTCGCTTCTGTTAAATATATTTTATAACATATAAATACATACAAATTTCTGAAAATGCTTTTACGTCACTAAAATAGCATTTCCATGTCAATATCCTAATCATATTGTCACATTTGACCTTGTAGTTGACTTGTTTAGACATTGTTAGATAATTGTTATATAACATAGTTGCTATATTTAAACAGCCATTACAAGAACTTCCCAACTCCATGAGCTCCCCTCTGCAACTATATGTTAGGAAAATTATCTAACAATGTCTAGTTTAATAAAGTCAACTACAAGGTCAAATGTGACACTATGGTTGGGATAAAGACATGGAAATGCTTTCTATTGGTTTGAAAGCATTTTCAGAGATTTATATGCATTTATATTTTACACAATTTAACAGAAGGCAGCTATTGGAGTTGGGATGTTCTTATTCTGTATTCAATTGCATGGTTAACCATTGCACAAATGAATATCTAAGGACACAATTTTTGGTCAACATGGTCAAATGAACTCAATATGAAATGGACAGCTAGAAACGCAAAGTCTGAATCATAGTGTTATCTTTATTATTTTACTTTATTTTTTTCCTTCTGGAAATGTTCAACAAACAAAATGTTTTGTTATGACATTTATAAAGTCTTGAAACCATATCCGTAGTTACAATAATCAGGAAAATCAAACACTGAGTTGATAAACACATGAAATTGTACATTATCATACATGTAAGCACAAGTTTAATGTGTATGAATCCCATTAGAATGAAGGAAGAAGAGGTGTCCTTATAAAATTGGTCATATCTGGCTTATGTTACAGCCGATTTCTATCATTTTTTCTGCATTTGAAAAAAAGAAATATATTTTCTATACTAAAACAACAACAATTTTATTATTTGGTGTTTTTTTTATCAAGGTCAAGGTCGTCTTTAATCCGCGCACATATATATTTTTTTATTCACGTAGTATACTTACCTTATAATATATTGTAGTTTAGGTTTCGTGGCATTTTGACAAATTAGAGCAAGCTTTATTTGGCTTTATTAGGCATTTTGTGGGATCCTGTCTTTATGAAATAAATATTTATTTATGATTTTAGGGCATTTAAATAATACCAAAAATCTACCTAGTGTTTTCGATTTGCATGGAAAAATATCATTAAAATGGAGTTTCTACAATTGCTGTATTAAAAACATGATCACTAAGAAATCATTTTCTCGAATCTTATATTTCTACTTAAAGGTGCAAAGCTTAAATACAATTGAATCACCTAGAAAAGACGATTGCAATAAGACATTTCAACCTACATATGAACAAGATGAAATGGGTTAATCATGTTTATGCCCTGATGACAATACATTTAATAAAACCTTATCTGCTTTATACAGAATGCAAGTCAATTACGATACACAGAATTGGTGCCATAAATTTTGACGAATGTTATTTTTTGTTCTTCTCGTTAGTTAAATCACATATATGAAATCGTCTATAGTTTATAAAACATACACCAGGAACCAGAAATTGCAACTCTTATCCTAACATAAATGTGAATGAATGAATATTCATAAAAGGCTTACATCATGATTTTGTTTAAAAATTTCCATTTGTAGTATTTAAGCATAAAATAAGATAATGTGTTTGCTTTGCTCCCTCCTGTGATCAGAGAGTCTCATCACGTTTTATAGACCAAAGAGCACAATAGATTGTCTATATTTAAAAGAGCCTTTGGTAAAAAAAATATCCCATTGTCATTACATCTTTTTTTGTAAAACAACAAACAAACCAAAAAACAAACATGACAAAACAAAACAATGCCGAGCTTTAAACAAATTGAAACGACTTCACTTGGGTATAATTTGACTTCATTCTCAACCATTAACATTGTCGACCATGTCCAGTTTCTTGATCTGTTGAAAAGTTACAAAAATTGTATTGATGTAGTTCATATCAAAAGAGTCCTCACGCAATGGTCAACATTGCCTCTCTATTCTGTTCATTTTATCTATAACCAAAAGCCAAATTATGTACTCTGTATACCCAGAAGTACAAGTGCAAACAAAGAAATCAGTATATCCACAGGCTTGTATTCTATAGCATTGTGAACTGGTGTTTTTGTATTGTGCAAGAGACTAGCAATGATTGATTAGGATTGATTAAGACCAAATCTGCGTATTAATATATTTTGTGCATGAATCTTTCATGATTTTTGGTATTATTTTTGGTTATTTTGTTGTTACCACATTGACAAACATAGAAGACAGGTCATTTGAATATTCAGTAAGATTGAGACTAGGTACATTGTAATGACTATATATTCGTCGATTGGACCTTAATCGGACTCTCGCGCATGGACCCCTTCAACGGAAGATTCTGCAAAGAAGGGGTGCTCCCGAAAAAATTAAGGAGAGATATACAAAACTACTATACTAGTAACTACTACACCATGATTACTGCAATTAAATCCCCTTGTGTGGAAAATCAAGCTAATTATACCGGATACAAACATTAATGAATCAAAACTTACAAGCTAAATAATATGAAAATAATGAATACTTACATTTGCATATTAATTTATCAAACAACATTTAATACCATCTGTCTTATATTTTGATCATGTTTCTCAAACTAAATATGATGATATATTTCTATTGTTTGGTATGTTTCGGATGAAAAGATGTCGCAATGCCAATTTCGTTAAAAAGTCAGACTACCCCTATTGATTCTTGTTAATATGAAATTTTGCCAGCCTACCGGGAATTGAAAAGGAGGGGAAAATCAGAATAAATTGGGAAGAAAGAGACCGAGAAAGAGAAGAGTAAAATTGAAAATCTAGGGGGGAATTGAAAAAGGGACCAATGAACATTTTTTATTTGTCAGGTTGTTTAAATTAACTGCATGGGTCTACACTGCAAATTTGTTGGTCATCTAGACTATTGTTGGTCAAGTGACTCACTGTTGGTCAAAACATTGCTCAATTGTGACGTAGCCAGGTAGGGGCGAGGCGGAGCATACTGCCCCCTGACAAAATGTCTTCTTCTTGTCTGAACGACAGGTGTTTTTGGCTAAACGTATTCTGAGAAAGTGCAAAAACATTTTTTTTTGTCCTTCCCAAATAAAATTGATTTCCAAAAGCATATCTCATGTCGGAAATATCGGGATGAAATGCGCTTAATATAATATCGAGACGAAATTCGTTTGCCCCTTCTGACCAAAAAGTCTGGACACGCCACTGTACTACATGTATTTATGTCAATTTTATGTCAAAATATTTTATCTGGGTGCATTGATCTGTTACAAGATCCCACCCATTGTTGTACCAAAAATGGAGAGAATTCACCTAAACTGATACCCGTCAACATGTGAGAATCCCCTGGACTCCTTCACTTTCCTTAATTAGAATTGACAATATAAAGAGAACAAGAATAGTAGTAGTGACCCTCTTTTAGATTACATTTTAAAGCAGAATTATTGATTGTATCTCATCCCGTTAGGAGGACACACATTTTTGAACGTGTATGTGCCTGCCGGACTTTGAAAATGTGACCCATTACTATGTATATTTTTGACTAAAAAAATCCATCAGTATTACACTTTTATCAGAAAAGCACCATTTTTCTCACAATATCACCAGAATGTTAAATAGATGTATTTTCAACATATCTTAATGATCCAGCATAGCAAACATTCTACTATAAATATTCCTC
>JXSR01S036557.1:93693-113262 GCA_000969725.1 Ophiothrix spiculata | reverse complement strand
TAATTCAATCAATGAAAATTATATCACTCTAAATATACCATTACCATCTTCAAAATTGTATTTGATTAAAATTTCCCATACAGGTACATAATGACGAGTGAGCACACTAAAGAACCAACGGAGGCCTTCTTTGAGCGAAACAACTTCTTTGGGTTACAGAAAGAAAATGTGGTGATGTTTGAGCAGCACATGTTACCGTGTATCAGCTTTGAAGGCAAAATCATTCTGGACCAAAAGAACAAGATATCCAGAGCACCAGGTGAGCAAACGGTTTTGTTACATTTTCATTTACTTACAGACAATCGTGGTGTTAATTTTTACCAACAGATGGCAGTGTGACAGAATTACACGTTGTTGGTCAGAGGCGGGATGATTTTGACAAAACTTGCGTGCATGGTATCTAAGCATTTATAAGATTTGCGGCTTATAAGCAAAACGCAACACGCACCCTTGTCATTTATGCATTATCTTCCTGGTAAGCGTCAAACAACACGAAAAATAGTGCGAAATAGTAACTAGTGATCCAAACCGATAGACCTTCAGTGATGAAATTTGCTGATTTTTTCAAATGTTTGCGCCTACAAAATTTTAAATTTTTGACTGGTCGATTGTGAATGTCAAGTGGATGTCAAATCGAGAAAAAAATATGGGCCACCAACTATTTTAAAAAGATAACTTGAGATGAAATTACATGGGGTAAAATCTAAAAAACAATTTTCATCACTGGAAATGCAGAAATTTGGTTTTAAAACACAGAACAGTTAAAGAATTTATGTTAAAATTATCGTACATTAAAAGGAAAATAACGTCATCATTATATGATGACTTATCACCACGATCGTTCTTAATACGTAGTGCCTGTGACATTATTCCCTAAAACTGTTATGGAAGAAGAGGTAGGTCTGCAGTGATATTCCTTTAGTTTTCTTGCCCATTTGAGTGGACAATGGGGAATTTGCAAGTTTAAATTAGAATTAAATCTGCTTTTAGCAATATCTTGTATAATCTTGGTGCATAATGTCACTCTCTGTCCAGTAAAAAAAATTAGGTACATTTACTTTCACCGCAATTCTTGGATTCTTGGATCTGTTTTTTTTTTTTCAGGGTTTGAATTCACTGTATTGAATTTTATATGGTGCAAGTATGCTCACAGTTAAAAATCTCTCATGGACCTGTGAGTGATCAAAGGAATAGCGCAGAACTTTGCCAAGTGAGAAGAGAATCTTGCCTGATCAATTTATTAATATCAATTTAATAATTGAATAGATTGAAATGTGTAGTTCAGGTACCAAACTTACATTTTGTCCTGCATAAAGCATACCTATAGGCCAAATAATAATTTATTGGACAGTATAAACAAACATTCAGAGTGCAGGGTCCATTGTTTGTAAATGCAAACCCTGCCCTGCATTTTTGTTACATTGTCCAAGAAATTATTGTTTGGCCTATAGTCGATCTAGAAGGATCTCGCAAGTAAGCGCAGTAGGCATTATTAGTACTCCATATCTCCCTGAGGTAGTAGCTTAATTTCAAATTTGTTTCACTAAAATGAAAGGATGAAGTGCCATTTTTTTTTATCAGGTATTTTTAGCAATAGCGTATCCAGGAAGATTTGGGACAAAAAATGTAAAAGCTTCACATTCACTTGCGAGGTCCATCTAGATGGACTTTAGAAGCATACCATGCTTAAATTGAACAGTGTGTACATTGTAATGCTTAAATGCCTAACTGTGCATAGTGCTTATGTTAAATTTGATGAATGGTTTAGACGTTAGGTACTCTTGGTCTGCATTTCATTATATTTTTGTAAGTTCTTGTGAGGCCTTAATCACATAAAAGTATACGGTATTTGCTATGCACTCCCGGTGAGGCACTCATATTTTTAGTGATGGGGATAATCTCCATCAGTTTCAAATACGACTGCTTCTCCCGGGAGCATATAGCAAAAACCATTTCTATATGTTTAAGGCCTTATTAACACCTACTGCTAAGCTATTCTGTGAAGTTTATGGAGGTGCATGTTTCATGAGCTGCAGATAGAGAAAAAATGTTCTATAACCCGAACTCCTAAATGCTTATAAATAAACTATCTAAGTCCGAATACGTCATACAAAAATGTCCCGTTTCCCCTGGGATTCAAACCCTCAGCGTGTCGCATCCTGATCCAATATCCCCCTATGGTAAGCCAACAAGTATGGCCTGCAATATAACCCCCGTCTATGACGTATTTTGACTTGGCAAATTTCATGATTTTTGCTTGGCAGATTTTGATGGACTAAGGCGGGTTAGGGTTAAAAATATAGAGTTCTGATTGACCTTTAATGATTGATGCTTTACCATTTTGTATTGTTACAGATGGAAATGGTGGTCTTTACAGAGCGCTGGCTAAATGCAATATCATTGATGACATGGAGGAGAGGGGCTTGAAGTGTTGCCATGTGTATGGTGTAGACAATATTCTGGTCAAATTGGCAGATCCCTGGTTTATTGGCTTCTGCAGTGCCAAGAATGCTAACTGTGGTGCAAAGGTGAGTGTACACTGTGAAGTAAAGATTTAAAAAAAAACCTATATGTTAGGCCAAGAAAAAAAAATTGATGCGTTGCCCTCAAGGGGAATTTCTGAAAAAATGAGTCAGTCGGTCGGATTTTTTTTTTTTTTTTTTTATAATTATTTTAAAAAGCACCTAAATTATGAAATTTGGGTGCATTTTCCACTATTATCAAAATATTTATAAAAAAAAACACCCAATCTGAGCAAAATTGGGTGCTTTCCCAAACCTTTTTTTTTTTTTTTTTTTTTTTTTGAATAGGGTTGGTCGCTGAGGGCAACACAACAATTTTTTTTGGCCTTATTCAATAACTAAAGGTACATCCGTCAGTGAAATCAGGGATTTCCAGTCATGGGAAAAGTCAGGGAATTTAGGGAAAAGTTAGGGAATTTTGATTGGCTCAAAAATTAAAAGTAGTCATCAGACTCTTGTATTTTGTTGCATATCAAAACAATGTCGGAGGCCAAGTCCAGGCTTTCGGAGACCAAGACTTATGACATCCAAGACCGGTACCAAGGCTGAGACCAAATGAGTTGAAATAATTATTGTCAAATTTTGAGTGTTCATCAGGGAAAAATCAGGCGGAAATCACAGAATTTTGTTTTCTTGAAATGCTGGGAACCCTGCTAGCATACTAGTGTTGATTATTTTAAACTCGCCCCTTCATGGTACATTAAGTTGACACACTGTACAGCAAATTTTGAGAACTTGAGAGTATTTAGTACTAGCATTTGCAAGGTAAAGCAATTCAGAAAAGGGATTTGATCATATTACAGAGTGGTCAACAAATCAATAACTGTGCATCCAATGCATGCATATTTGATCATGCTCGGACGGTAAAAGCCGTAGGAAAAATTTAATTCCAGGCACTTTTTTTGCCATTTAAAATTTAGCATGGTCATTGATGTAAGTTGGTATGTCGAAGTACTCTATACAAATTTTCAAAAATCTTGAAAAATCATTAATAGGATTTGTGATCATGACTACCAACTTTAGGTGTGAGCCAATGTCTCTTGATTGAATGGACGTGTTCGGATCTGCAGCGTAAATGTTTTAAGATATTTGCTCTGTGTTTTTTCCATACCTTTCTATATATCATCTCTCAGGTGGTGGAGAAAGCTTACCCAACAGAACCAGTAGGTGTGTACTGCCGTGTAGATGGCAAATATCAAGTGGTTGAATACAGCGAAATCACGTTGAAAACGGCTGAGAGGAGAAACCAAGATGGCCGTCTCATGTTCAGTGCTGGTAACATCTGTAACCATTTCTTCACAACCGATTTCTTGAGGGAGTTAGCAAGGTGAGATATATATTGATATCCACTGGTTTGAAATCCTTGTTGTTTCAAATGCACATATTTTCACTGTATTTTATTGTACTGTTATATAGAAATAAAACTATGTTCAGTTCACATCATTGACTACCAAAAGATAAACCAGGGATCCAAGTCGATTTGTTTAATTTGTGACCTCAAAGTGGAAAACTTTTTTAAAATTACTGGCGCATAAATTGATTTTGCCAACTTGTCACTCTGGTTTTAAAAGAATTATTAGATTATATACATTGTAAACATATACATTGGAGTCCCATTTATGAGTACAATGACTTTTGGATCAACCATGTAAAGATGGGTCTCTGGTAAAGACCTACAATCTTGGCCAAAAGTACTTGGCACACTTTATGGACTCAACATTGCTGCCACATTTGAGCTGGCATGAGTCATTGGAGAACTTCAATTTCTAAGGTGTTATCCCTGGCATTCAGCATACTGTGTCTCCCATTTTAGTTAAGCACGACCTTAAATGATCTGTGTATTTTTACCAACGTTGTAGTCCAGTGTAATCACCACTTCTGCCATTTTCATTGTAGTTTGTCTTGTCTTTGTCTCCTACATGTTTGTCTGCACAACGTATCCATCTGTCTTGTCTAATGTCTGCTTGTCAATATATATGGATGTTCTATTGCTTCAGCATGTAAGTTCATTGCAAATCGTGATTTATTTTACAGTAAATTTTGTTTAATTAGAAACAGATTTATACAGATTATATAAAAGCATGATTTTTGTTTGCAAATATGCAATGCCAATAAGAAGTTCTTTATCTAGCTAGCATTGTATTATTTGTATCCTCATCTACAACTTGACCTCAGCTGTTCTCGGCCCAGTTTTGTGGAACGATATAGAACAAAAAATACATACATTGTAATCTACCTGAACCAATGTTGGAGGCCAAACTAATGAGTAATTAAAGTGCAAGTGATACCTTTCCCCAGATTGTAATTTCACATGTGTAATTAAGTGATAATTAAAATATACTCAATTTCCTCAATTGAAAACTTCCTGCCTGACTTTGTCATGCATATGGCATATCATACCATCAATTTGGATGTAACCAAAGTGATAAAGTGATTTGCCCAGGTTTACAATATGTTGGCACTAGTTGGGCTCGAATTCGCAACCTTCCATTCAGAGTCCTGCACTGTTCTGCTTTTTTGTCAATTTTGTTATGAAATTATTGTATTACATAAATAATTACATACAGATTTTTTTTTTCTCTTTAAACCTCAAGAGAGGTATAGCAATTGCCTTTATTCAATATCTTTTACACATCTTTCTTCTTTATTATATTTCTGTTCTTTTGATGTTTCAATAAAGTGTATTTTACATCACACTTCATAAGCACAAAATTCAGATCTACATAATTCATCTGATATTCCAATAAATCTTAAAATCATCCAAATTTTTCGTCACTTTGTATTTCGCTTTCATTTTTGTACTTGATAAAATATCATGCAGTTTCGTAATTTTTTTTTTTTTTTTTGAAAACAAGATATTGTTTGGGGTCATTTTTTGAGTTTGATTGTAGATCATTTTGGACTTATAAATTGCAAATGTTTTCTACCTCAGAGAGGTTAGCCAATGCATTTGTTATAACTTCCACCTATTATATTCATAACTTTTATATTGTATTTTAGTTCGTGTTTTTTTAATTTACATAATGATAGTAATGGGAAATATAATGTATCAAGAGAAAAATTATTGTTGTTGTTGTAGAATCCTTCTCTTCTGCCATTGTGTTACATGATTATTTAATAATTTTGTGTGGGTGGTGCTAAATTATCTTTGCTTTCATTACCACCCTTGTAATCTTATTCCTGTTATTTTTTTTTCTTTGCTGGTGAATTTCATCTCGTCTACCTATCCTGTTATATGTCTGTACGCTCCATTCCACACTATTTGATGTCATCTACGTATCATATATCTTGTCCACACGCTCTATACTGACTGTGGGAACATCATCTTTATCCGCTATTTGTGCATCATGTCCACATGCTCCACCAATTGATGGTGTCACCTTCATATTTGATGTCATCTATGTAACATGTATCTTGTCCACACGCTCTATACCGACTGTGGGTACATCATCTCTATCTGCTATTTGTGCATCTTGTCCACATGCTCCACCATTTGATGGTGTCACCTTCATATTTGATGTCATCTATGTAACATGTATCTTGTCCACACGCTCTGTACTGACTGTGGGAACATCATCTTTATCCGCTCGTTTGTGCATCATGTCCACACACGCCATACATTACTATTTGATGGTGTCACCTTCATATTTGATGTCATCTATGTAACATGTATCTTGTCCACACGCTCTGTACTGACTGTGGGAACATCATCTTTATCCGCTATGTGTGCATCATGTCCACACGCTCCACCATTTGATGGTGTCACCTTCATATTTGATGTCATCTATGTAACATGTATCTTGTCCACACGCTCTATACTGACTGTGGGAACATCATCTTTATCCGCTATTTGTACATCATGTCCATACACGCCGTACATCACCATCTGATGATGTCACCTTCATATTTGATGTCATCTATGTACCATGTCCACACACTCTATACTACTCTCTGTGATACCATCATCTGCTTTTTGATGTTATTTATGTGCACCGCACCCATGTGCTCCACACCACACTCTACTGATCACCTTGGTTGTCATCGTACACAATTGCTCCATGCTACCTTCTGTCATGCTTTTTGTAGGGAGTAAGTATTCAAATATTAAGGGTGCACACCAGTAAATAACTCCTCCATTGAAATATATGTGAATATGTCTGTCTGAAAACGTATTTTGAACCTGAAGCGACAAGGTATTCCATTCAAATTTCATACCAATGGAAAGTAGATGGACAGATCTTTAATATGTTTCATTATCATTCAGTAGATACAAATACTGTAATATCATTGGTCAATTGTCATTTTCAAGCAATAAAAGATATTTTCGTATTACCCTGTTAAATTTGCCAGAAGGGTAATACGAAATTTCGTATTACACAGCTCTGTTACAATAATTAATTTGCGCGCACCGTTAAATAACTACGCAATACGAACTAGGCGTATGTTATGTTGTCGGTGTAAGAGATGGATCAAAATACCGGTGCTCCAGTGAAATCGGAAATTTACTACGGTAACTTGTTGAAAATGGACTCGATTGTCAACAAACAAGTGAGCCCAAAACACCGGGCGTTTTGTCTGTATTCTCGTGAAGAAATACAGAGATAGAAGCAGGAATCTGTTCCAATAGTTAATAAGAAAGCAATCCGTGCGTTTCTTTAATATTTGCATGAAATGTGACGATGGCCAAAAATGATGGCCAAGCCCAAGTTCCGAGTATCCGAAATTTACACTCGAAGGAGTTTCAGTGCCAGAAATATCAAGTAAGCTTATGTTGTAATATATTTATTTTTTTGTTTCTACTCATGTGAACTGAATGATAAATTCGTTATCCCCTGTTTGTTCTTATGCAATACGAAAAATATTAATGGTTTGGGTTCGTATCACACTCGGCTTTCAGCCTCGTATGATACGAACCCAAACCATTAATATTTTCTCGTATTGCATGAACAAACAGGGGATAACTAATAATGTATGGGTGTTTTTCCATCTTGTATTTGCGCTACGAGGGCCCAAACAACACCCTCCCATTTTCTAACCTGTTTTTCAGCTTGAAAACCAATTTTCGCCATTATCATAACCCAAGGAACTACTTTGTGTCGGAAATCAAAATTTTGAATATAATCGTATTTATTTTATTCAGAACATGTATACCTTTCATTTGAAACATAAAACTTCATCAAACACCGTTTGATACTCGTACAATAGCATAAAACAGGTCCAAATAGTCAACGTTTTTTACCGGAAATCTAACCATTACAGGAATAGCGGATTGATTTACTGCATGGTGTGCGCCCTTAATTATAAATATGTCTTGTTTTGCCTCATATCACTCTTCAGCTTCATTCATCTGTTTTCTATATTGTTTAAAGGTGTAGGATCCGATCACATTCTCATTCCCCAGGGCTCAACCGGAAGTAGTGCATTTTTTTATATCAAATGAAAGTATATACTTTTCTGGTTCTAAACCCAAAATTTCACATAAAAAATCTGAATTGTTTTCGAGCTACAGCAAAAAGTGTACAGTTATTTTTTATTTCTAATGTATTTTACATAACAGCCTCATCCCCAGTGTTGAATACCTTTTTGCTTCTGAAGAGTAAACAAGAAGCTACACGAGGGTGAAACCTCACAAAAGGCATTGCAGAGGTCAAGGCCAATCAGTAGAAAGTAAATTTTACAAATATTAAAACCGGACCCTACACCTTTAAAAATCATAAAAGGGATCATTAGATGAATTTTCGCATCATTTGAAGTGTTACTGGTAGTAATAACAGCATGTAAAATTTCACAGTCCAATTCTGCAGGCTATATTATTGAAATATTTCTTTCATTATCCGTTTGTCAATTGTAATCCCGGCCCCTGGGTGCCTGGGTCGTGCGGGAAAGTTGTCATGAATTTGATTTATAAAACTTCCGCGCTAGCTCATTACATGTCGAATTTACAACAAGTTCCCGGCCCCAAACCATGGGGAATTAAGCCGACGTCCCACCCAGGTCTGCACATGTTACTGACCCGATAGCCTTCCCCGCATACAATCACTGCTATTTACAAGTGATGCAAGTCTCCGCTGAAGTTCCCAACACGTTTCCTGTTTATTATTTCATCGCCCGACTCAACGACATAGTCTACAATATTTTACGGCTAGCGGGGACACAATTTGCAAACAAAGTCCCCGCTATGTCTTGCTGACATCCCGCACGCACTGGGTACCCAGGGGCAGGGATTACAATAGACAGATACATTATTAAATTTTATTGGAGATTTTGAAATATGCTGCCCTCATAAGTTGAAACTTAAAAAATTGCATTGTCAGCAAAGTTTTTAGTAAAATTTTATTTTATTTTTTTTTAATCTGCAAGATAATAATACAACTAGGTTTGATTAAAGAGTATGGATTGACACACATAATTTACTCATAAATTTTGATATATTTCGTGCAGGGAACATGAACCAAGATTAAAGCACCATATAGCCAAGAAGAAGATCCCCTACATTGACAGTAGCGGAGAGCGTATTGTGCCTACCAAACCCAATGGCATCAAGATGGAGAAGTTTGTCTTTGATGTCTTTGAGTTCTCAATGTAAGTTTTGTTAGTTTATCTATTAACAAATTTCAGGGGTGTCTATAGTTGTGGCTAGAACGTCCCGATGGCATCAGAACGTTAAGTGTACAATCTTAACCTTTGTTATACGGAGCGATTTTTACAAACATATTATACGGAGGGGTTGTTGCAACCCCCCCCCCTAAATTTTTTATAGCGAGTCCCCCTGACCCCCGTATGTGGTACCATTGGATAGGTATCAGTCCCCTCTTTCCATTGATACCAAATTCAAGGTCATCCGTGAAAGTATGACGTCATAAATACCAAAATATGAAAAATCGGCATTTGTACGGAAAATATAGGCAAAAATCAAAATGTTCTTAAAAATCGTAGGAATATCTGATTTTCATGCGTTTTTTGCTAAAAATTGTAGAAAATGACTAGTTTTACCTAAATATCAAGTTTGAAATGGATAATTGGTATATAAATGACTAAAAAGTACATTTTTAGAATCACAGAGTTACACCTGACCTCCGAAATTTGAAAGGACACTGTATCCCCCCTGAAGGTGGTAGGGTCTAAATTTTTTCGCTAGAATATGCAGAAAGGATGAACTTAGAGGTACCCAAAAAAAATTTTAGCAGCAGAAATTTTTTTGACAATGTACCAACAATATCCACCAAAAAGTACAAAGAGGTCCAGGACCCAAACCACAAAACACTGTCATAATGTTTATTTGAGGGGGTAAAATACTAATAAACATTGAAAACCACTGAAATTAGTTTATGGTCGACCAAAATTTAAGTCTTTACCTCACTTCTGAAAATCCCGCACCCCCTTGAAAAAACCCGGGACACGGGCCTGGTTAGAATAATAGTAAAATAGAAGCAAGCTTATTCAATGACAATATGCATTTGTTTCAGGGATTTTGCTGTATTTGAAGTACTGAGAGAAGATGAATTTTCACCTCTTAAGAACAACGTCAAAGCTGAAAAAGATAATCCCACCACGGCGAGGCATGCCCTCCTCTCGCTTCATCATCGTTGGGTCCTAAATGCAGGAGGGCGCTTTGTTGACAAGGACGGCACACCAATCCCAGCCATTCCAAGGTATGTTTTTCAACATTATCGCCAAGTTTTGAGAATATTGGTGACGGGGACAATATTTTATCTTTTTTTTTTTTTTTTTTTTTTTTTGATCAAATGGGAACATGATATAGGAGATTTATTTAATATGAATTAGTAGTGAGGTACAAAACAATGCCCCCTTTAAACACAAAATGCACATTTTATGTACATGCTATATTGAATACAAATGTGACCCAAATTCAATCATAAAAAAGGTACTATGTGTGCAGGCATGAGAATTTTCAGATAATTATCGGATTTCAGATAATTTAGATATTTTTATCGTCCAAATTCAGATAATTTGGGGCTTGATTTAACCTTTTTAGTGGTTTATTTACCAAATTCAAACATTTTCATGAAAAATTATTCTCATGCCTGTATATGAGACAAGAAATTGGGAAATTAGATTAGGTCAGGTACATTTTAATTTAATTCAAATGGCATGGTTCATTGTATTACACTTGGTGTCATGCACCCATGTTGAACTTGGTAATTTTTAGTGTGATATATTGTGTACATGGTTGATGGAGAAGTGGAAACGAATTCCATAATTGTTTACATTTGTGTGCATGCAACCAGGCATTGTTGAATGTGCCCTTGGATAAGGATAAGATAACTCTGGTGACCGTACAAGCAATAACAATGCAAGTGTATTCTGATAAAAATGCATGATTTGGTGTATTAATATATAGCAGAGTAAATATATCTTCCACTATATTTCTGTAAAATTCACATCAAAATACCTTTTGTGCCCTGTATGCAAGATCATTTTGCATTGAAGCTTATTAATATAGCATGCCTAATTGATTTGTTTTGTAGAGCTTTGTTGTATATTTGTCATTTTTGTTTTGCCTCGCAGGTCTTTAACTCCAACCAGTGTTAATTTTCCATCAAGGTATTAACCTGTTACTACTGATACATAATAATAGCCAAACAAAAATTTATTGGACATTGTTAACAAAAATCCAGGACAGGACTTGCATTAACAAACAATTGGGCCCTGCACTCTGGATTTCCATTTATACTGTCCAATGAATTATTATTTAGCCTTTAGTCATGAGCATCATTCATAATAACCCATGCTGACATACATATTCAAGAGTGCTCATTACAGTATGGTCATCATGGTGTGGTTTAGGACCCAGTTCATATAAATAGAGAATAAAAGGTCACTACTTTACCAAGCTATAAAATTATGTTTCAGTAGGGAGGACAGGACTTCAATTTATTAAGGATATTACAGGATAAAATGACAAGATTCAATCCAAAATAGTAGTAAAATAGTTGGTTATATTATGTTGTTAAGGTTCTTAAAACTGATCCAAAAGATTGTGCACTTACGTGGACGGTTAGACAACAGCTTGTTGTCGAAACGTCCACGCAACTGCATAATCTTTTGGATCAATTTTAAGAACCTTAACAACATGATATTTACCGATCCTGATGAATCTCTTCAATCAAGTTGGTTATATTTATCACAGATTTTGTGTCTGAAAACTGCTAAAACTGCTCTTAAAAATTTTACAAATTAAGCTGTATCAACAGAGCTCTATTTCTGTTTAAAAATGCTGTTTAATTGTTAAAAAGGTTGCTGGGTTTTACTATATAAAATGAAGGTCTGTTTCTGTTATTAGCAAAATAAAGTTCAATTGTTAGGAAGACTGTCTATTATATTATAATATAAGTGAAATTTTGTGGTTAAAAGGCACACTGCTATATTTGATGAATCGTACATGTCGCATGTGATATTTATAATATACATCAAATAATGACGATCGGAGAAATATTGACTCTTGGACCTAGAATGTTGGTAAAATGGTGTATAGGCTTAGCTTGATGGTTGAAGATATAATGGGATTGGATTCAATGGAATTGTTTTTGTTTTTCCACCAATATATATTTCATATTTTGAACAGGGTCCTAAACCATACAATTGCCTACAGATAGATTGTTGTCTCTGTGAAACACTGGTTTCAGAGTCCCTGTTGTGCTTGTTTTTGCAATAGCATATTTTTTGATCATTTGACCTTGAATATACATGCATTTTTGAGTGATGACATTATTGTTATGTCAAAATCATATAAGCAAAAACAACAGTCTCTGAATTTACCAAAACTGTACCTGTGAAACAATAATACTATTGCCATCCAAAAGCTATGAGGCTTGACATTGTCACTTATCCTTCCATCATCATCAATCAACAAGGACTCTGAAAGCAGATACTGTAAAACCACGTAATTTCGCTAATATCACTAGACCGAAAATTCGCAAAATTAAATCCCTCTTGAAAATTATATTTTGCATTGCAACTAATGGTCATTGTTCCAGATCAGTGAAATTAAATCCCAGCTAAGTTGCTGCTCATTTGAAATTTGCGAAATAAAGTACCCGCGAAATTAAAGTGCTTTACAGTATTCATTTTTAAACTGAACCTTGGTTTGAAATAACCACTTTAAACTTTGAGTTGGCACACAGTTTCCAAACAGCTTTGATGTTTGTTTGTTTACTTAGGCTAAATAAAATTAATTGTTTGTCTCAAAGCTCCCGCGCACGTTAGTTTTAGTGTGCGCGTTAATTTTTCAAAAAGGTTTTTTTTTTGCTGTTTTTATTTTTTTTTTGAAAAATATTCTCCATAATTGGCAAAAATTCCATATGAACTCCTTTTATATTTACTTATAAAATTTAATTAAATTAGTTATTTATTCTGTTTTTGATTTAAAAAAAGTCAATCTTAACATTAACTTTGTATCTGACATGCATGAGGGAGTACATATGGAACTCTTTTCTATTTAGAATAGCACTCATGACTTCTATCACGCACGAAAAAAAAAATAAAAATTAAAAATAAAACCGCATTTCGCATCTGTTTTTTCAGAGTAGGAGAGCTTTGAGACAAATAATTTTTTTTAAATGGCCTTATCAGGATTTTAAAACTAAACCTTAGTTTGAAATAATCACTTTAAACTTTCAGTTAGCACACATTTTCCCAACAGCTTTGATGTTTGTTTGTTTGTTTACTTATCAGTTTTTTTTTTAGTTTTTAGATATCTTGGGACTCCCTTATAATGGGATATTCAGAGTTTCTGTGTCTTGTAAAGTTAAATGGGTTGCCAGCTGACTAGTTGTTTTAAGATGCTGAAGCTCTCAATATTTTTCATCAAAGACACGGCAGCAAAGTTAATGTTTCAAATATAAGTCAACCCCCATTTGGTTTGTAGGCATTACTCACTGAACATAATTCCATACATATACACTTCAAGAAAAGAAACTCCCCCTGTAATGAATCTTGTTGTATCTCAAACGATTAAGTTCATTTAAAGAGTAAAATAGGGATTAATTAGTTACTCAGCCAATGCGCAATAATTGCTTGTCCACCATACCAACCTTGACCATAAAATTTATCGGTTTATTAAAATTGATGCAGCGAGAAAAATGGCAATTTTCTCCATAGGGATTTCTTGTATGGCCCTTTCACATTGCCCATAGCAACTTCAATTAATGAAAAGACACAATTGTAACATTTCATTGCAGTCGAATAAGAGAAAGAATACCAAACTTTTGGTCTCAGTAGATTAGCTCTGAACAACCAACTAAGTTATTTACATGGACTGAGGTCTACCTCTTTCAATGATGTACCTTCAGCAAGAAAGGCAGTTGCAATAACTTGTTCACAATAATTTGCTTGTTTCATGCATTTAGTCATGATTTGGTGTATGCAAAGAAAATTAAAGACATGGTTGCAAAATGTTTTTTATTTCCCCTTCATTAAGATTATCTTTTTGAGAAAAAGAAGACTTGAGCCACAGCCCATGTTGTCTCATGTTCTTTCAAAAGATCGCACCAAATGGGTTACCAGATTGAGTAAAAACACTAATCCATGTTAAAACTTGACACAATTTTGAAATGTTATCAGGTTATTTTGAAAAGTGAAGGAGAGAGAGAAAAAAAACTTCAGTATTCTTTTTCTAAAATGATCAAACAATTTTTGGATGTGACTCCATGAATTCCCTATTGAGAAAACTGCTACTTTTTTCTGCATCAATTTTGGAAAAAAGTGAAAAACTTAGTTTAGATTAAATCGTTTAACAAGAAAGTGCTTTTTTTTGCGCACAGCTAATTTTAAATCATTTCACACGTTTTTATTTTTTAATGTGCGGTGGTTACCAATATATATATATTTTTTTGTTTTGGTGATATTTAGCTGATGGTTTTTTTTCTCTCAAGATTAGTGTGCAGTGTACAAATTAATTCTTCTGTACCTCTATTGGACAATGCTGTGATCATTAATTGATTCCCAAGCACATGGTGGACTGTTTGCAACCAATCTGACCATTTTCTTAATTCACAATTTGTCATGTGAATGCAATAAAGTTGTATTGGCAATAGCTGTATGTTAAATTTATTTAACACCTCACTAGAATGCAAAAAATACCTCAGTATTTTTCTCTCATAATGTCAGTGGCTCTTGAAATTGTTCTTCATGTGACACCATAACCATTTTCAAGAGCCACTTACCCAAGACTAGACATTTTGCAGTGTGCAATGCAAATTTATGAAAATAGCAGCTATTGCAGATACAACTTTCTTGCACTGTATTGTGTATGTGCATTCTTTTTTGTGATGTTGGCTTTGCTTGCATCATGTTGCCAACAAGAGGCATAAATGGGAAAGAATAATTGATATAGTAGCAACATGTTTGAAGTGTATGCACTCTTTTTTATGTGTATAGCAGTAGACAATGACAGAAAGAATTCTGCCAATTCCAAATATGATGCACAAGCGGTAAATGTTAACAGTCCAGTTTTCTGACTTAAAAAGGCGATGTTGCAGTTTCAGGTACTTTAGGGTTTTATCTAAGAAGCAAAATTGTGTTGGATGATTAAAACTGAGAAAAACAGTATCATTGTAATTTGTTATTTAAATTTGTCCCCATTTGACATTGTTACATTGGCAAACTGTATAATCAGTGACATGTGTTTTTGTGTAATGCTCATATGATGCTGTATTGGCCATGTCAACTTAATCCATGCTGTACCTGGGAAACATTGCCTCTTGAAGTAAACGATTGTAATGCATCATATATGGAATCACTCCAGTTGCTTTGCCCCGGTCATTTGCCAAGCGTTGTTGGCAGGTATCTTGTAGTATCAGGATGTTTCTGTGGTTGTTAACAATATTTGCCTCAGAATTAAGTCAGTTCTTTCGAAAGTGGGATTCAAATAAATCTTGCCTAAAAATATAACCTGGTAACATGGTTCAAGCATGTTCCAGACGTTGGCCTTTGAAATAACAACAATGGCACTTCATCTTTTTTTATTATGGTTCCTCATATCTGCAGCTCTAAACCAGCTTCTGGGAAAGAAGGCAGCAATCGCTTGCATAGGTTGATGTTTGCTTTTTGTGTTTTGAATGAGTTGGGAATTGATAATGGTGACCAGGCTATGGAATGCATGCGGGGGTTCTTCAGATTGAAGCATGACTATTAGATGGGTTTAAGGGAGCAACTATTCATTCATAATGGTTTTTGTACCTAGGCAACTGTTTTACCTTGCAATCAGTGCAACAGATTGTTAAGACCAGCTTATCTTACCGTGCATGTTAGGGGCGCACCATTAGATTTCCAGGGGGAGAAGGAAGTTTTTTGGGAAGAAAAATTCCCCTCCACAAGCAGAAGAAAAAAAAATCCCCCCCGAACATGAAATAGGCAGAAAAACAGTAATTTCCTGGGAAAAAAAATTGCCCCCAAATGGGGCGCAAAAAAAATCACCCCCGAACCCAACTTCCTGCTCCCCGCTTGAAATCTAATTGTGCGCCCCTTAGTCACCACTACTTGATTCACAACAACCATGTTTCTTGCAATTCAAGTGCATCGCATTTTGTCAGCCATGGGATAGTCCTCCAAAATCACATACCATATTATACTCTATGAATCTTGAAGTATGCAACAAGCAGTCGATTAACACATATAAACCATATGACCATACAAGGAAGTAAATATAGTCTTGAAGAGATTCATCAGGACTGTTCTTGCAACATGATATAAACATTTTCATCATATAATAAATATCACACTTACATGTGGACGTTTCGTCCGCTTCCAGCAGACTTTTTCAACACTAATGGCTAAGTGACGATCTCCTGTTCTTGATAATTGTTTTAAAATGTTGCTTAGTAACAAGGTTGCCAGATGATTTCTTAAGAAGATCATCAAATGCGTGACTCAGATGAAATTGCCTCTCGACCCTGTCCGAGTTGGATTAAGGAGGCTATTGCGATCAGGAAACAGGAAAAGACCATGAACAGGGACGAGGGGCAATAATGTAAGTGTGATATTTATTGGACTAGATGTGATGAAAATGTTTATATCACAGTAAATTAGACTGTATTTCGTGAATCATGACAATATACCAAATCTTGCTGACCATTAAAATGAACTTATGTTTATTGTTTGTCCATGTGATAGCAACAAAATTGATAGAGTATAGATATTGATTATGCCTTCAAGGCAGCCATTGACTCCTATCACTGGTATTAGATACATCAGGGGATTGGCATGTCATCATATTTATATCTCAATCACAAACATTAGAATACAGTAATATTTGATGCCATCTGGGAAATCTGTGATATACTGCAACCTACATGTTACTTAGGCCAAAAAAAAAAATGTTGTGCTGCCCTTTGTGGCATTGTTTTGAAAAGTCGGGTTGGTCGGACGGCATTTGTTTTCAATTTTCCCGAAGGAGATTTGACCTTATAAGTCTGTGATTAGAAGCATATGACAACATAGCAAGCTTATTTGTCAGTTATTTCTTACGTAACATAAAAGATAAGTTAATTTAACACATTAATTGTGAGTTTCTGTATTAGAAACGGCAAGTGTAATACCAAAAAAAAATTACTTTAAAAAAAGGAAAAGATGACCTGATTTTGGCCAGATTTACAGTCGGTAGGAAAGGGCCAACACAACAATTTTTTTTTGCCTTATCGTGATTTTGTGATGTTATATCTCCAGAAAAGCAGATAAATACAAATATGTAACATGTAGGTCGCGACATGTCACAGATTTCCCTAGATTGCATGATACATATTATAAAACTGGCACCATAAATAATGGTGGAGGTTTCCTTCTTAGTTTTATACCCGTAGGCCAGTTAAGCCAGACATGAAAAATTATTTTTCTCAAAGTTGAGTGACAAGCCCTTTACAATGAGAGTTTGATTTCCATTTATTGCAACATGCAGCACATATAATCATATTAAATCAACCACCAGATCACAATGCTTTACTACATTACAGCTCTCAGCTGGCCCTCTCCACAATTTTTATGAGCAACATTTTTGTTGGATTCCAGTGAATTTTCTAATAACAACAGCTGTTAAAACTTAAATTATGGGATTCTTCTTACTTATTTAAATGTGTTTGATTAAGCTAATGTATTTTCAAATTGAAAACATTTAGAAGTTATTTCATTCTCTATACATACAATCTCAGGAAGATTTTTGTTGTTGAAAGGTATTAAAGGCCTATACTTGTGAAATTTTTTATTAAAAACATGTATTAATTATCACTGCTTGACTATTATTCCGATAGATAAATACAGCATTAAAATCAATAACTTATAATGCTCTGTACATATGTGATACGTTACAGCAAAAGGTACCTTAAGTCCCAAAATTACATTCCGAGATCTGGGCCATTGAAGTTGGAAATAGTGATGAATAGGTCCCTCTTTTGAAGTATATTCTGTCAGGATAACTACTTTCATGTGCAAAAACACATTCTAAATATGCAAATTTGAAGATTATTTTGACTAAGCCGATTCCAGCATCAGCACTCATTTTGCCGGAGATCGTTTCACCATATACATTACACATCCATGTTGTTTTGATATCAAAATATAACTGAAATCACTGTGGTGATTAGGTGTAACTTTTAAACCCATTTTTCTCAGAATAACCTTTTTTCCTGTCGGGCTTATATCCAAAACATTTTTGCACATAAGTCCAGAATGGAACATCCGATACCCATGATTGTGGTGTCGTTTTAAAGCTGAGATTACATGCTTTCCAGTCATACCAAAAACTTCATTTTCATTTTTTACCTCAAAGCTACCTTTTGCTATTAACACATCACAATAACTGAATTTGAACGCTGATTGTTTGAATGCCTAATATTGATGCATGCTTATACCAGCAAAGATTTCAACACACATTTCCACACACAATCTCCTCTCTTTGTCACGAAGGCTTGCAAAAGATGCATGGATCAGTATGACTTACACAATCACTGCAAATAAAACTGGTAGAAAAGTTAGGGCATGTAGAGTTTTGACCAGACAGAACTTATTATCTGTTGAATTTTATATGCAAAAGGTATATTTAAACAGAATCAAACAGGTATCAAATATACCCCCAATTTTGCAAATAAATCATGTATCAAAAATCAAGAGTATATCTTGCATATGCTCATTCATTGGTTATAGTCACAAGTTGCTGTCCAGTCCGTAGTTTTGACTATTTTTTACATCGTCTCCAGAGTCACAGTAGTAACGTAAACTGAAACAAATACTGTATTATTATGGCTTCACGATAATAGTGGTATATCTAGTACCTTAAGCAAGATACTTCACATCTAAATGATATTTATATACTACTGACTAATATTTGTTTACTACTGTTTTCTAATGAGAAATAGTTGAACAATTTAAAACACATTTATTAGTGGATACAAAAATGTAAGTTTGTGCAGTCTCAGAATAGGAGCACCAAAATGATGATGTCATTTGACATCGCCCTTTATTTGTACTAACCAGATCTATCCAGTTCTTATACAACATGTTTGTGCATTTTGTCAAGTGGGCTGTCACAGTGCGTGTAATATAGGTCAAATTAGGACAAATTGAGACATCCAAATCTGTGATTAGCACTGTTAATAGATAACTAACACTTCTAGGCACCAAGAATTGAAAAATATGTGACTTACTGAAAATGTAACCATTTAAACTGGCCATTATTTACAAAAGATACATTTTACCATGATATTGCTTTGCAAAGTCTGGAGTGGATTGACTGGGTACTTTGATGATATGTTTAGTCCTTATTTTTTTAAACATCAATGGAAAACTCTTTGATGATCATTCATTATTTCATATTTTTAATAAATTTACTTGTTCATAATCCTTTGCTGTGAACCACTGATCGTGCCATGAGAGTATCTAAATGATGCAGTCAGAATTTAACCAAATAAAATATTCTTTCTATTGCACAAACATATGTGTATCGCCGCGGCAAAAGGGCCCAGTTGTCGACTCCTACATGTTGCTCATTGTAGCATATCTGATGTATACAAATACCATACATTAGATATGCTACAAG
>JXSR01S036557.1:58341-68946 GCA_000969725.1 Ophiothrix spiculata | reverse complement strand
TTCATAGTCCATCATCAAAGGCTGTAGATCAGCCTCTCTTACAATATGTTTCTCTATCTCTGTCCTGTCTGCATTTAAACCTACCTTGAGGATATTGGGTAGCTGGTCCAGGGCATCTTCAAAGTCCATCATCAAAGGCTGTAGATCAACCTCTCTTACAATATGTTTCTCTATCTCTGTCTTGCCTGCATTTAAACCTACCTTGAGGATATCGGGTAGCTGGTCCAGGGCGTCTTCATAGTCAGCATCAAAGGCTGTAGATCAGCCTCTCTTACAATATGTTTCTCTATCTCTGTCTTGTCTGCATTTAAACCTACCTTGAGGATATCGGGTAGCTGGTCAAAGACTGTAGATCAGCCTCTCTTACAATATGTTTGTCTACCTCTGTCTTGTCTGCATTTAAACCTACCTTGAGGATATCGGGTAGCTGGTCCAGGGCATCTTCATAGTCCATCATTAAAATCTCTGTCTTGTCGGAATTCAAACCTACCTTGAGGATATCGGGTAGCTGGTCCAGGGCGTCTTCATAGTCAATCATCAAAGGCTGTAGATCAGCCTCTCTTACAATATGTTTCTCTATCTCTGTCTTGTCTGCATTTAAACCTACCTTGAGGATATCGGGTAGCTGGTTCAGGGCGTCTTCATAGTCCATCATCAAAGGCTGTAGATCAGCCTCTCTTACAATATGTTTCTCTATCTCTGTCTTGTCTGCATTTAAACCAACCTTGAGGATATCGGGTAGCTGGTCCAGGGCGTCTTCATAGACCATCATCAAAGGTTGTAGATCAGCCTCTCTGACAATATGTTTCTCTATCTCTGTCTTGCCTGCATTTAAACCTACCTTGAGGATATCGGGTAGCTGGTCCAGGGTGTCTTCATAGTCCATCATCAAAGGCTGTAGATCAGCCTCTCTTACAATATGTTTCTCTATCTCTGACTTGTCTGCATTTAAACCTACCTTGAGGATATCGGGTAGCTGGTCCAGGGCGTCTTCATAGTCAATCATCAAAGGCTGTAGATCAGCCTCTCTTACAATATGTTTCTCTATCTCTGTCTTGCCTGCATTTAAACCTACCTTGAGGATATCGGGTAGCTGGTCCAGGGCGTCTTCATAGTCCATCATCAAAGGCTGTAGATCACCCTCTCTTACAATATGTTTCTCTATCTCTGTCTTGCCTGCATTCTTCAGCATACTCTTGAACATTGGAACCTGTGGATAACATAATATAAAAACAGCAAAATTATTAAGAAATATGTGTCCCACAAAAAAATTGCAATCTTTGTGCATAAAGTTACCTAGTTTTGTCCATTCTGTAGTCCATGATATGAAGTTTAAAATACCGCTTGTTTCATTTCGAATTCAATTGGTAATCTACAACAAATGTTATGCTTTATCAATATTTAGATGCAAACTTGTCTGGTCTAATTTAATAATTTTTGGTCATAAATCAATGATGTTTCTAACTGGAAGAAAAATGTGCCACCTTTCAAAATGTACCATATCTGCCTTAATTTTAAAACCATTAACAGGTTGATTAAGGGTCCTATCAAACCTTTGTTTTCATAAATGGTTTATGCTCTGCAACTCAGCACCGGATAATTAAATCCAAATAAAAGTATACATTTTTAGAAGCAGGTTTGCACATGATGGAGAGGTCATTTTTGGACCAAAATGTGTCATTTTGGCCCAAAGATCCAAAAACAATGTGTTTGGCCCAAAATTTTATGGGAAAGCTAACTAAATTTTGCTTTGGTGAAATTTCAAACTATTTTACATTTTAGAATCTAGAAAGCAATAT
This sequence comes from Ophiothrix spiculata, assembly GCA_000969725.1. Classification (NCBI taxonomy): domain Eukaryota; kingdom Metazoa; phylum Echinodermata; class Ophiuroidea; order Amphilepidida; family Ophiotrichidae; genus Ophiothrix; species Ophiothrix spiculata. The sequence goes on along the minus strand of JXSR01S036557.1, from coordinate 67,147 downwards.
CTAGGATAGGCCAACAATAACAAAAAATCATTTTAGGCTAATTTTTGACCTATTTTTGGCACTATTTCAAAAATTAAGTCAAAAAATTTGATAAATGCATTTTTAGACATGTGTTTCTAGATTCTAAAAAGCATAAGAGGTCCAACTTTTATTTTTTCAAAATTTGGTTAAGTTTTTTACAAATATAGTGGTCCAAGAACAAGGGTTTTTGGGCCCTTGGTCCAAAATCATACATTTTGGTCCAAAACTGACCTAACCATCATCTTCTACATGAAAACCCACATCTAGAAATGTTTACTTTTATATGAATTTAATTATCGGTTGCTGAGTTACAAAGCATAATATATTTCTGAAAATGAGGGGTTAACTGTGCCCTTAAACAGCTGAAGGTTCAGAATTTGAGTCACAGTGGTTGAGTGTGCTTCATATTTCCTTGGACAAGAAGCTATTTGCTAACTGTCTATAGAAACCTGTCCCAAAACTCACAAAGCTCAGAATGGATTTAATGTGTGCTATCAAGATACAGAGCCCTATAGACATTGCAGGACCTGAAATGATGCTACGAGTGGAATGGGGCTTATTCTGGCCACAGTGGTCAGCAAATACCTGTGCAGTGTGCGGAGGCTGTGTGTAATTCAAAGGTCAGGGAGGTTAAGTGCACTTTCAATCACCTGCATTGATTTTGTAATTTATCATCACAATCAATTTAAGGGATGCTATTCGTTTCAAAATGCATCTTGAATCATTATTTCACAAAAATAATGACCTGTGGTGGTCATTCTTAACTCTTTCAGTGCTGGATCCTTTTTGAAATTGTCACTATTGGTTATAGGCCCACTGGACTTATTTTTTTCAACTCACCAGTTCTCATGATTAACAGCATCATTGATAATAATTTTGAACCCATTTGTAAACAATGAAATGCTTTTTCTTGTCATGCTATTAACTTTTAATTTAATTCATTTTTTGTAAGTTAAATTTGTGAAAGAAAAAAGTCAAAACAATTTTCTGTTGCAACCTCTCAATTTCCCCACACAACATAATTCAATCTATAAAGCCTATTATGTATACCAAGAAATCATGTATTGATTTATTGACACCCATTCATTATTATGGTCAATGGCACTGGTTGCTAAGGTGCTCAATTAGCATAACAATTAACCACAACGAAAATTCCCTACACAGAAGAAATTTTGATTCTACTTTTATCATGATAATTTTATATAAAATGTTGGGAATGAATTGATGCTTGCTATGTCTATATTGTAAAAGTTCATTATTTCCTCTTTCTATACATACCAGAAACTCCTCATAAAACCTAGTATTAGTGGAGATATGGTCAGACAAAGTTGGTCATGAAAAAAAATGTTCATTTGGGCGGCCACAGCCGCCTGCCGCACTGAATGGGTTAATTAGCTATAAATTCAAAATTACCTCAGATTTCTGCAGCAAAGAGAAAGCGATGCCAGGTTTTCCAGCTCTAGCCGTCCTTCCGACACGGTGGATGTATGTTTTCAGATACGGTGGTAAACCATAGGAAATGACAAAGCGCACGTTATCTATATCCATGCCTCTGGCCATAGCATCGGAACATATCAATCTGTTAGTAATCAAAATAGGAAAATATTTTTCAGCAAATGTCCTTTTAGCAGTGGCGTGTACAAATGGGGTCTATGTTCTCTTATTCTGGATGAAAGTAAAAAGTAATGAGCTAGTCAGATTTAAAAGGATGATTCCAAACACTGTATACTTGCACATGTGTAAAGTATGCTTTGTCACTGAGTGTGATTTTACTATCTTATAAGGAAATTTGGCTATCCATTATAAGACAATAAATACATGACAGTGTGGTCAGTGACAAACGCAGTGGAGCTGCGCGTTGGAAATCACGGCGCAATCTTTTAAGATATACACACATCTGGCACGAACAGCTTTACTGGATTTGGGATGTATCATGTTTGAATATAGGATGTACGTTTTTTCCAATTATGATGTTTATTGTTTTTGGTAATATAAATTTGCATCATTCTTGGTTTACTGTAATTTGTAACTAAGAATGAGAATAAAAGATATGACTTATTGTTTTGCCTGCCATCTATCGTCCTGGATGGGCAGAAATTATTTAGAGTTTTGACCTGCTACATCCAAATTCCAAATGTTTCCCCAAAATGACTAGTTTGGAATCTCCTTGATAAATCTATGGTCAGTCAAGATGTGTTAAAATGCATGGGCTTACAGGACTTCTCCTGACTTGAAAGGTAGGATGGTTCCTTGCATTCTGTGAAGTTTCCCTATTGGCTCAATCTGTCTCCATTATGCAGTCACACTCTTATCATAATTAGCCAAAACATAACTAGAAACACATACCATCTTCAACCATCGCTCAATACAGGGAGATTGAGTATTATGATTGGGTAACAACATTTTAAAGATTCCAGATACTTACTGCCATTACAATCTGCACTTTATTACGCGCTGCAGGAAAATTGCATAATTACCTGTGCACTATGCACTTTTTGGAAAGAACCAATTCTGCTCATATAGAATGCAGTTCCACATACAAATATGTCACCCACCATTTTTCTTATACTTGTTTTTACACAAAACAAGTTCAGGCAATAAGATCAATATTTCAACAACTCACTGTATCTTCTTATACTGGAGCGCGCCATTATTGATTTGTGATGAATTCAAATAAGCGCGTCACACGGTACATCATACATGGAGGTGCGTTTATGCAATATGGTGCACTGTTCATTGTGCGTCGGAAACTTAAGCACCAGTTGGACTGGCGTTTGGAAACAATTGAAAATGAAAAATCAACAAACATTTAAAAATTAGCAATTTTGTTTCAGATTCTGCTTAATATTTTTATGAAGATGAGTATCTGTTAAATAGGAAACACCTAGAATTTAATTCATACGTTTTCAGGAAAATTTTTGCTGTTGAAAGGTATTCAAACACACTGCAAAGTTGTTCATCGCAATTCATTAACTCTGCATCCAATGCATCTGTGTATTTTAATCATGCTCGGGTGGCTACAGACACCCTTACAAGATTAAAACATGTAGATGCAAGGATGCATCGTTGTTAATTTGCGATAACAATTCTGTAACGTGTCTGAAGACCTAAATTTATGTTACCAGCAGTGTTCCCGCTAAGGTTTTGTAGCTTGTGCCAATTCAAGCAATTTTGACAAAGTTGAAGAGGTGCTTACACCAAAATCATGAGCTGAGGATGAAAATTGGACAAATAAAGCAAGGAAAAGAATCTTTTTTACACATTTTTAGATACCTGTTGCGCCAATTTTACCGGCTCCTGCGCCAATGGCACGCCATACGGCCTTAAAAGGAACACTGGTGGCAAGTAAACAGAAAAAGAAAAACTGTAGAACAAAACTTTGCTGGTAAAATACTAATGCACTTACAAATCAATTTTCCCTGCTTTGAATTTCTTGAGTATCTGCTGTCTCTCAGATGACTTCAAGTTAGAGGAAAACTCCGCCACGTTCACACCACCAACAATTTTGACCAACAAATACAATCTGAGGATTCAAGTTGTCAAAAAAAACAATGTTTGTCAATAAAAACCCAATACGTTTATCAATACATCTGCTTTCTCATTCACCTCTAAAACTTCTTGTCATATAAAGGTATCCATTTCTTGAAGTGGATATCAGTTTTTAATTAAATTGTGTGATTTGGTCAAAACCATGTATTCTTGCTCTAAAATTTGCTTGTGTAAGTACAATTTTGAACTTTTTTTCACTTTGTGGAAACTAAAAACATTTATTAAGAATATCTAAAATATTCATATATGCAGGTACAACCTCTAAAAAATGCAAAAAAAAAAAATTACAGATTAAAGCTGGTTTCAGAATGTCTGCCGTAGTGGTTGTACGACCAGCATGATGTCAAAAATTTCAAGTACGCACACTCCACCTTGTCGCACCTGGAAAATGTTGTAGCAAGCATGACAAGCCGATATGTCAATCAACCTGCCATGATTTTTGCAACGACACTGGAATAAATTCGACTTTTCTTGCAACAGACCATCGCGGCAATATGCAAATGTGTCGTACAACATTATGACAACTTAAAATTGCAAATGTTTCTTGGTCGTCTGCCGCAACTACAAGCTTGGTCGTCTGCTGCAATGAGAGCTACATAGAAAACATGTTAATTTGTCATGTGAATGCAAGAAAACAGTCGTACGTGCAATCATTGTATTATGCTGCTTTCATACTCGTGCAGTTTTTTACTTTTGTTGCTGCACGAAGTATTATTTTTTGCGAAAAAACTTGTCGCTTCCGGAGAGAATCAATATCGACTAGACTTTTCAAGTTGAAATGAATTCAACTTTTAGAGCGATATGAAGCTGCAAAGCTACAAAACCGCAAAGCTACAAATCTACAAAAGTGTGAAATGAGTCAAGCGACAAAGCTCAGCTGCAAAGCTACTATAAGTATGAATGCAGCATTACACTTTATAGTAATCAGTCTGGGGTTAGTGGGGACACTACAAGTATCCACTTACCTATGCGTTGCTTCCACTGTGTTAGTAAAACACAGCACTTGTTTACAATGTAAATGCTTGGTGAGATGTAACACTACCAGTGGCTTGTCTGCCTTGCTACACTCTATGTAAAATTCCTACAAATAACACAACAATAGAAATAGTAACATACGGTCGCTTTCCTAGTGAAACAGGTTGAAGCATTTCTGAGGACTGCGTCTCTGTCGTGTTCTCAGTCTACATCATAGAGCAAAATGAGTAAGCATGACAACTTTGACTTAGATTTTCAAATTCATGTATTCAGTGCAATGACCAACTTGTCATTTTAGCCTTGGTATAAGCAAATTCTGAAAGGGTGGGGTGGGGCACCCAACTTTGGTTTTGGTAGGGGTTTGCGGCCCGATATCTGAAACCCTAGTCTAGGGAATGGAAGATTGGATCTGAAAAGTGGGTCTAGAGAACTGAAGTGACCCAAAATGGCTTTTGGGAGGTTTTTTTTTTTTGGGGGGGGGGGGGGGGGCTAAATTTGGGTTCTGTAAGCAAAAATTTCCTAAATTTTGCTTGAAATGGGATCTTAGGAACTAAATGTCACAAAAATAGGGATTGTGAACTAATAAGGTTTGTGCTTGAAATAGGGGTCTAAGGAGCAACAGGCAAGGCATGAAAATGGGATCATTGAGGACTGCACATATCCATATCACCTTTCTAGGTCAGTGCCTCCCTGGGATGCAAATTATATACTTCCTGTGCAGACCCATTAAGCTGAGTAATGTTTATTACCGTCAGTTGCAATTGATGCATACTTACAACTCTGGCATGGAATTTACAAAAATGTATGAAAATCAGGACGTTGGAAAAAAAAATTGAATTAGATAGGAGAAATCATTGGCTTACCCTTTCTGATTTCTTTAAAATCCCGCTGACGAAATTTCGCCTGACAGGATCAATTTGAGCCACAGCAAAACATTCCGGGGGCCGATTTCACTAACATGTAGCGTTGGTCACTAACCCCTGTTTGATCGCTAAACTCCAAAAACGATCGCTAATACCCGCTATTTAGCTATCATTTTTTGGAGTTAGCAAATCAAAACTGGGTTAGCAACCATTACTAAATGTTAGTGAAATTAGCCCCCGGTCGGTTTGAGCCAGGGGTTCAACATGAGGGATTACGTCAGGTTATTTTTGAATTGATCAAATTTCATAAGTCACTATAATTATAGAGTTTGCAGCTCTAACATTTCTTGGATTTTAACAATTTTCTTATTCAGTCCGGACTAAACGCTCAATCAAACGTACCCGCAACGATATCGTAACGCTTCATGAAGCATTGTAGATGTGAAGCAAGGTCACATAAGTAACTGTCATCCTTCTTACAATTTTTTTAAAAAGATTGACGATTGCATTTATTAGCCAGCACTGATGAAAAATGGCAATATGATAAGTGCTGGATATAAATGCAACGGTCAATCTTTTTAAAAATTTGTAAGAAGGGTGACAGTTACTTATTACGTGACCCTTTGGTGCCCTAGCTATTGATTTTGTGTAATGGATGCTTCGCATCTACAACGCTTCTTGAAGCGATACGATATTGCTGTATAAAGCGATACAGCGGGTATGCTTGATTGAGCATTAGTACGGATTACATTGCTAAATGTGAATGGCTATTACTTCAATTTAATAGAAATGCAAATCATTTAGGAGATATATGTGCTCGATCACATATTGTGTAGTCTGTTTGTGACAGTTTAAAAACATGATATTGGTTCGAATCAGTCTAGACTTGAATTGGCAGTATTGTTGTCATCAGATTTCAACAGGTCAGGTCGGTCAAGTACATTTATCTTCAATTCGATATGGCTCGGGATGTATATAACATCAGGCCATGTAATGTCATGGAGAAAAACCTTCTGTATTTCGGGGTAGAGACATAAGAGGATATATCATGTGTATCCCATCATGCATGGCTTCCTGTCGAATTGTTTGTATGGGAAATCATGTGAGTAGTTAGTGATGGAATGCCCATAAATCAAAGTTAATTGTTGTAATCTTGCATTTTGGGTATATTTTAATATGACTTCCTGTACAAAATTTCCCATAGGAAGCAATGCATGATGGGATACACATAATACGAGGGTCATTCAAAAAGTTCTACCTGTTGTATCATAACTTTTGTTCTGTTAAATGTAGATACCTGAAAATTGACACAAATATAGCTAGGAATGTCACCTACATATGGTCAAACAATCATATCAATATCTTATCTAGATTTCTTACGGTTACCTGAAAAGCACAGTAAGGTTAGGGTACACCGGAAACGGTAAAATATCTAATGACATTTTACCTGAAATTATATGTGCAGCTTATGTATGAAAAATCATCTGTAAACCCAAAACTTATGTAAGTTATAGAATAAATTTGATATGAAAGTGTACCTAACAGTCCAACAAGTCATTTGTCACTGATAAAGTAAACTTGTTACAGACATAAATTACCCAGAATCCCAAAATTTGAAAGGATGTCTTGTACCCTCTCAGTATTACGAATATCAGCAGAGTGTGTTTCTCTGTAGCCTGACTTTTCCAAGTGCGTTTTTATGTAAAAAGCAACAGTTGAAGTTACTACACCTTATTTTCAGTCAAAAACATGAATTTGGTTGCTTTTGGTATCTACTATGAAAATATTTTAAAAATAAAGCTTGTATCTTGTTTTATTAAGGTCAATTTCTTCGTAACATGTGTCTTTGGTGATTTTGATATTATTGCTGGAGGGGCTATTTGTTCCTATTATTGTTATCCTTGTGAATTACCATTATTTGCAGTCTGGGTCAGCTTTTTTGATCATCCCGCTTAATTGTATGTTCATTCTTATGTTTTACACATTTTTTACTATATAGCAATACTACATGGCTAGATTGTGGCCTTTTTAACCCACTGTATTTGAGCCACTTTTAAAAATGTTGCACACATTTTGACCGTTTCCGGTGTAACGAAACCCTCTGTGGTTTTCATAAAACTTACAAAAATCTAGATAAGATATTTATATGATTTTTGCACCATGTGTAGAGGACATTCTAAACTATATTTTTGCCAAATTTTAAGTAGCTACCTTTATTAGAACAAAAGTTATGATACAACAGGTAGAACTTTTTGAATGACCCTCGTATCTTCTCTTTGGAAGCATAACAAGAATTCAATGGATTGGGCATACAATATGCTGCCTTTCAGGTCTTTGTTTCTTTAAAGGTGCAATTCATGATTTTGATGTGACACAAACCTCACCTGTTTTCTAGCTAAATAAGAAGAAGAGTACATTTTAAATATATGCTGAAAATTTTGCTTGATTCCAACCATTCGTTTCCATGTTACAAGCTTTTCAGCATTTTGAAAATCCCCATAGGCTACTGTGTTGTAATAACTGTCGGGGCCCCGACAATAACTAGAAAATGACACATTTTCTTACTTTTCTCAAAAATGCGAGCACATATGAAAGAATGGTTTGGGGATCGTAACATATACCAGTTGAGGATTCTTATAAGCTAATAAACTCAATTTTGATAGAGGTGACCTTGAAGTTGAAAAGTGGATCATGAATTGCCCCTTTAATCGTTTCAAACATATTTTGTAGAAGTGAAATAACATCACCTAATCACTTACAGTAAGACCAACAGGTGTGGTGTACTTTCCAATAAACTCCCCTGTTTCCTCCTCTTCACCTCCAGCGACCTCTTGTTGACCTTTTGACCTTCTCTGTTGACCTTGTGACACCAAGGTTGTGATGAGTCTAGGCTGGAATAGATTGAGGTGAGTGAGCTTCTCTGGGTTTTGTGACAAGGTGGCTGAAAACAGTAACTTCTGCATCTGTAATGTACAGCAGTATAACAGTGGAGATTCATACGCAGTGGTAGAAACTAAAATTGAATTTGATATATACTTCTGCACTATTACAGCTAATTTCACAGCACACGATCAGCTGACGACATCTAAAAGTACTTCTGAAGGTACGTAAATTACAGTAGTGCAGAAGTAAAAATCAACTTCAATTCTAATGTAGAACAGGTTTTGTACAGTATTTGAAAAAAAAAAACAGAAACAAAATACGTACAAATCAAGGCTTAATTCTCATCCATACTTGCATGGGATATATACATAAACAGAGGTTGTGGGTTCAGGCCACGGCAGCGGCACTGTCGGTGGGACCATGTCTCCTTATTTCCTTGGGCAAGAAACTTTACTCTAAATGCTCCGTGGTTTGGAAGTCACGTAAAGCTGTTGGTCCCCTGTGCGAATGCTCCA
>JXSR01S036557.1:12172-24049 GCA_000969725.1 Ophiothrix spiculata | reverse complement strand
TTGTTTATTAATTTTTTTATTTGTTTGTTTGTTTGTTTGTTTAATTAATTAATAATTGACACTAAGACTAATTATACAACACATGTATGATGATTGACACTGTAGTTGAAGAAATTAAGCATTCTTTAAGTTAATGTGTGTGCATTACCGAAATGAAATTGATCTCCTTGGTTTACCCAGGAGAGCGATTGGGGTTGCTCAATTTGAGCAACCCCAATCGCTCAGTCAATCCAGGAGAGCGATTGACTGAGCTCCTTGAATTTCTTAAAATGAAGGGCTGCATATATATCATTCGAAAGCTGGGATTTTAGAAAATTAAAATATGTCATAAACTCAATTTTGAAAATTGCGAGTTTCCGCTTATTTTGCCAGAGCACCCCTCATTTGTGCAAAATTCTTCTCTTTACTGTAATGTAATGTGTACATGTAACAAATTTTGAAATTCTTCCTTTGAGTATAACAGTAACAATATTTTCTCCCGTATAACTTGTCTATTATAAAAGAGCTAAGAAGTAGGGAAGGTTAATTAAGTTCTGTAAAACTTGATATATTCTTTGGTAGGCATATTTTATTTTTTTTTATTTGAATTACGCAGGAGAGAAGTAAAGCCATACTTCCCAGGGATACCAGTCAACTATTCACATGGCTCATGGCATTAAGTTTTTAAATTCATGACTGCAAAAATGCTGTTAGGCGGCGAGAAAAAAATTATTTTACGGGCGGGCAGACCTTTCAAGTAGGGTCAGTTGGTCGGGCGATTTTTTTCTAAAAATTTTTAAAGCCTAAAATATTAACCCCAAATCCCCAAAAAAAATTGGGAGACAGAAATTGGTACCAGAATGTACCCCGTAAACATACACAGTACCCGGGACACTTGGAGTCTGGCCTTATTAAAAGAAATGGAGATGGGCACTCGTCACCAGCCATTAGCATGATTATCAAATAAGCTTTACCTTTATCCGTGTGGAGGAATATTATAAAATGGTGATTTTAATCATAAAATGTCCCTTTTCAAATGAAGAGACAAAATAGATTCAACAATTTCAGGCGGCGGCGGACACGATTTATAGAAGATCCTAGATTTAGGGATGAGGGATTTCCAAAACGCAAATTTAGGGAACGATCTACGTGTATTTCAATTGGGTCATGTGACTCACGTATTGAAGAAAATAATTACAAAGATCACATTTTTACCTCTCCTCAAAAAACTACAAAAGTGCTGTTATCGTAATAAGCATAATTATGTTATCCTTAATCCGCTGGGGTTCACGCGTGAACCCCACTTTTTATATATGTTATCATATTTTTTACCGATTAGCAATATAATTTTAGCGGCTATCCCACACGATCCCGAAAGTTGTATTTTCCCACGATGTTTCTTTTAGAGGCGGTATAGGACATGAGTCACATCGACGCAGCCGGGGATCGTATACAATAAGAACGGCAACCATGCAATAGTTGCCACGACCACCCTCCTCTGAACAATTTATTACTCAGATTACTTTAGGGAACCCATATATTTTCAAAACGTTGTGTTACCAACCTCAACGTGTTGTTTTCATCAATAATTGGTACAATGTTGGTTGTATTCAGCTTTGAAAAGTTATTGCCCTTTTAAGTGCCAGATGCAAGAAGTTGGTAAATCAGGGTTAGGTCAATTCTTTTTATGAGGTACCAAATATTTGGTGCAACAAGTCTTTGTTATCTAATAATTTAATATATAATTCCATTGTATTTTCAAATAGAAGCTTGGTGATGAAAAATCAATGCTGCCACACTGTTTTGTATATGATGTCAAACATGATGGTTTTCATCACCAGGTATCCATTATTAATTAGAAAATGCATTCAAATTTATGTAACAATAAAGACATGTGGCACCAAATATTTGATAGCTGGTACAAACTACAGATAGGGCCAAAACATAAGCGGCCTTTTAACAACATTTTCGCTACCAAACATTTGGTTGTGATGTCAAAATGATGATTGACTTCAAATACAATAGCTTCAACACTGAGTTTAGACCAAATAAAATTTCGCGCTAAATTGCACTTGTGTTGAATTGCCTAGACATTGCCTCAAATGTTTGTTACCGGTTTATACTTTAAATTTGATCACAAATATTTGGTGACGTCACAACCAAATGTTTGGTAGTGAAAATTTTGTTTGAAGGCGACTATGTTTTGGCCTATAGTCCTTTAGACTAGTGTTTGTTTTGTTTAAATGTTTGTTGAACATTGTTTTTTTCCAGAACAAAACTGTAACCAGAAGTTCAAAAAGGGGTGGCAACTCAATTTCAAAATGTTCCTTTTTTGATCAACCTGAAACTAATTTTTGAAAAGTAAAGAGAGGTTGTTAAATAGTTTCTGGTACTTACGTACCTGAAAGTCGCAAACAGTTCATTTTTTATGTAAGAATTTCGGGTTTTGGTGGAGTCTTTGAAGGGTTTTTTTTTTAAGTTTGCTCATAAAAGGTGGGTAACCTCTACTCACTCGCTCCCGATTCTGGGCCTGAATATCAGTGTTTACCAGTAATGTTTTGAACAGTCTATACTGGAAGAATCACTGTAGGTTGTGCAGTGAAATTTACTTTATAAACTGAATTGGAGTAAACAAATGTACACAGACCAACTGACCAACCTTAATTTTGAATTAATGTTTCCACTTGTAAGATGGGCACAACATTGGGAAAGATGAAAATGTTTTGTAACTGGGATTTATCCCACCACTGAAAAATGAGTACTAACCCTAATTTTGAATCAATGTTTCCAAATGTAAGATGGGCACAACATGGGAAAGATGAACACATTTTGTAATTGGGATTATATTACCACTGAAAATGAGTACTAAAACAATTTAAGAACTAACTTTATATAACAAGTACTTTTACTTAACAATTGCTTCATGTATCAATAGTGTAACCAGATCTAGACGTGTAGATACACAATGTACAGAGGCAAAAATATTTGAAGAGCAAAATGGGTGTAAACTCCTTTTCTTGATTTCATTTGGTATGGTAAGATGGGGGGCAGGGACATGAATATGGACTGTCTATGGCTATGGGTTGAAACTTGATTACTGATTGAAGTATTGAGAATGTTTGCTGGCAGAAAAATACAAAAAATATGTACACCAAGTAGACGAGGAGAATCGTAGTCATCAGAGATCAAGATTTATAAACTACATGTATTTCTGATTTGTCTGGTATAACAAGTGAACTAGCCATTTATTTGGAAAGGAAACATATTTTGAAAGTTGAATTTTCTCTTGTGACATCATGAAAAACCAACAGTCATATTCATATCACATCCATTATATTTCAGTAGTTAGGACTAAATTTGTATTGAGGAGGATAAAAAAAAATGACACTTAAAGTTGTAAAAAAACATGTATTGGACATTGCCATTCAAGTACATGTAGAATTCATAAGCATGTGTTACCAGAAATGTAAAAATGTATGCCTACGGCCTACTCATTAAGAAATGGCACAATTTCAAGCATCTTAATTTTAACTTCTTGAAAAGTGGTCACTTAATTTAGTGCAAATGTAAATCAGGCATGATAACAATTGTTGGCAAACCAATTAAACTATACTCTAAACCTTGAAGTATGCAGCAAACAATCAGACACTGTTACGAGATCCATAGCATCCATTATATTCTACTACATTGTGAACTGGTGGTTTTGTATTGTGTGAGATACTGTAGTAATGATTGATTGGGATTGATTAAAAGACCAAATCACTGCATATTTAAATGTTTTGAAATGAATCCTCATGATTTGGGTATTATTCTTGGCTAATTTTCTTGCTACCAGATGGACAAACATTGAACATAAGTTCATTTGATAAAAAAATAGACTAATTTACTTCCTGTGATTGTCATATTGGGTTATGTGCATTAATCAGCTGCTTGCTTCATACTTCCAAGATTTATAGAGTATACATTTGTACCTCAGTGTCTCTACCTTTTTACAGACAGCTGTGTGACAACAACAGCTTGAAATGTATGTGCCTCGTAAATTCTGCTATGACTGGTTGACTGAGATGTGTGTCTCTCAAGGATAAATGAAGCCTAATTTGATGTCTGGTTCAATTGCTGCAGTTAATCTTGCCAAATACTTTTAATGAGATTTTAATGTATGAATTAAATGTCTATGCATAAATTGGATTGCTGGTTGTGTGAATTTCTTTGTTTTCAGTTAAGGTTTAACATTCATAAACCCAAGTTGGATACGTATGATGCTGTGGTTACATAACAGCTGGGCCCATTACACATTACTTGCCTTAAACTTTTGTACCGTTTATTTTGACATTTCACCGGTAATAAATCATCCAATATTTAGTCCACAACCCACTAAGTTACCATTTTTCAATGCTTTGAAGGACTGGAATAATTATGCCTTGAGGGTATTATTGTGTCCTTCACAACCCTCAAAAGTACACCATAAAGTAGTGGGTGGGCTAAATATTGGATGACTTATTACCAGTGATAGGCAAAATCAGTGGTACAAAAGTTTAAGGCAAGGAACATGTAATGGATGTCTTGTAATTGGAAAGAGGCCACAACACCAAAACATTGGTATGACATTGGTGAAAGCTTGCATTGCCTGGTTGGATCATGATAAAGACATTGTTAACAAGCCACAATTACAGTGAAACCTCGTTAACACAAAATCGGTTATAACACAAAAACCCTGATAACACAAAATGGTTGTTTGGTCCCAAGTACGGACTTTCTGTGTAAATTCAGTTGGATAACACAAAATTCTGATAACACAAACTAGAATCTTTGACCCCAGTGATTTGTGATAAGAGGTTCCACTGTACTAGTTTTTAACTCCGATTTAAACTTTTCTGGCATGCAAACCTCCAGGGTTTTTTTATCCAACCAGATGACAAAAATCAAGCTATTAGCCAGGATTTTGGAATAGGGTGTCCAAAATGGTCTTTATATGGCTGATTTCATAAAAACAGGGCATCCACTTCCTATTCAGCCCAGTATAAAAATCTAAATTCTACAGGGTGTCCACTTTGAAAAGGGTGCAAAGTGACACCTTTCTGGCTAACACCTTGGCAAAAATCTAAATATTTATATTTTTTTATAATTTAATAAAAAAATATTGACTGCTTTTATTCTGGGTATGGTTAAAACTATTTCTCCTTGGATATCTCCTGGGGGATATCTCAAACTGTGACTATGCTACAGCTTCATTTTGGGTACACTCATGGTTTTAAGATTCCCTCGGGGACACCGTGTTAACCAAGCCCCTCAAAGCAGTCAACATTTGTATATTATGTTTCAAAAATTTGCAGTGGCAACTTGATAACACAAAATTGTTGGAATCAAGGGATTGCCTTCTTATTACGCAAATTAGGAACTAACTATCACATTGTTCGAATGAAAGTTCATACATGCTGGTAGATAAACATACTGAGAGGTTTAAACAGGCTTACACCACATTGTTGTCAATGCAAAACGAACACCAGGGCAATGTCACTGGCATGGCTTCATCATCTATGAATCTGTAAGCCTGCTAAAACAACCACCAAACATTAGAAATATAAGATATTGCATTGAAAGCATAATCGCTAATTTACAGCAACAAATTTCCTTTTAATAATGCATAAAGTTAGGGGCGATTGACGTGCCCCATTTTAACTTCTGTGATGAAAAGATCTCGACTATGGAAACATTTGGGACTTTCCATGTTTCCTTTGAGAATGCAATGTGACAAATTAGTAAGGGGCAGTCTCTTGTGTTAAGGGGTTTTCTCAGAGATGCAAAAAATCTCCATTGATTTTCATAAAAAAATTGTATTTGGTAGATTTATTTGTCCTGATAACAAATCTAAAATTTAAAAATATAGGCCACTGTGCTCGTTTGTTTTTAAGATACAGGCTTTCCAAAAAGTACATATTTTCCCAAAAAATCACCTGATTTACCACACAAAGTATAGGGAAAGCTCAAATAAGTCAATCATTATGTGCTTGTAAAATAGTAAATGCTCCATTTAATTTTTTTTTTTTTTACCTATGTTAAAAGCATTTTTTGCGTACTTTACTGAAATTTAAAAATTGTTAGTTTTCAAGAAATGACAAAAACAGGCATTTTTTAATAAAGTTTGATTACTTTGATGGTACATCCGTGTAGACTGCATAATTTCCCGCGTATATATAACGCAGCGATGTGGCGCGTGATTAACCAAACGCGTAAAGAACGTGTGTGCGTTCAGTGGGCATTGAAATTTGCATACGCAAAAGGTTGCAAACAATTTTTTTAATTTTTACTATTTATGGAAAAATTAGATATCCCACAGTTGCATCCGCAGTTGTATCTGCAACTGCATCTCTGAGAAAACCCCTTAAACACATACATGAAAATTGATTCCAAAATCATAATGTGTACTCGTGTGAAATATCTAATCAGAAACAAATCCAGATACGGCCAAAAAAAAACAAGTTATGCTTGAAAAGTACAATGCGATATGCGCTTTTTTATTTTTTACTTTTCAAAAATGCAATGCAATATGCTTTTTTTCTTCTTTTTTTTTACCAAAAATGCAGAAAGAAAATCACATTATACCAATGCTCTTGGTTTCTTATATTATATATTAATATCATTATTAAACATAAAAGTTATGTATATAACTTTAGCCACCCTTGGTTTCTCTTTTATGTTCAATAATACAACTTGCGACTTGTTTTGTTGCATCTTTGTTTGTTTTTACGCAAGTCTCCAGTAAGCTTTTTAACAGAATTGTTTTATTTATCAACAATAAGATTTTTTTTTTATACGAAATACAAAAAAAAAATAATGCGGGAAATATGTAACTTAACAGAAACGCGCGGGGGTTACCAGAAACAAACTTGTTTCTTTTTTTGGCTTAAGATAAGATATTGAAATGTAAGGGTTGCAAGTTCCTTGAGTTATGCGGTTAAACACTTTATGCATTTTCAAAATGAGTTTCCACTATATTCTATCAAATTTAAATAACCAGTCTTAACTATATCTACTTTCCAAGGTTTTCCATTTTAATCGCTTCTGTTTCACTAGATCTTCTGTTTAAACTGATCACAATACAGCATCCTAGTTAAATGAACTTGTGATGGTATCTTTATGAAGATGAGCTGGTTTTTGAGTTCATATAGACCATTCTTATAATTGACAAACTTACGCCGTTGATGGGTTAAATCCACAAAATTGGACGGGGAATCGGAACTCAGAAGGAGGCCAAGTGGGGTATTATCGTACTTGGCCTCGTTCTGAGTTCCAATGCTCCGTCCGATTCTGTGGATTTACCCCATATGTCAATTATAGGATTGGTCTATTGCTTTGTTGCAGGTAACAGCCATGCAGGGCTGGACACTTTATCTTTTTGAATTAGTTAGTTGAGCAGGTCATTTTTTAACTTGCCTGCCCGACAAGAAATTCATTACAGATGTTGCTCGTTATAGACTCAACCAAACTTTACCCACCAGTCAGGCAAGTAATACCCCGTTCAGACAGAGCCAAAAAGTCGTCTTTAGTCGTATTAGAGTTATATCAAGTTCAAAATTCACTTGTGTGTGAACAGTTTAAGCCGACTTAAGTCGTCTTACATCAAATTTTCAACTCTCTAAAAAGCAAGTTAAGTCACGTTAGTAAGTCGATGTAACTCGACTAACGACGACTTTTCGCATGTGTGTACACCTGCCGTCGTAAGTCGAGTTGAATTAGTGTTTACTTCTACAGCGCATTGACCTGGAACAAGCAAAGTTTATTTCAATTCGACTTCAAAATCGTAGCATGTGTGAACAGTCGTAAGTCAAGTTACTTTTCGCTAATCAAAAGTCGTGTTTGAAATTAAAAATGGACTCGATATCAACTTAAGACGGCTTTTTAGTGTGTTTGAATGGGTATTAGATTCTATTTTTGCCTGCTCAATGCCAAAATCACCTGCTATTGGGTAGATGTTTATGTCAGCCCTGGTAGCTGCAGCAAGTACAGCTCAGTCATATAGGGTACTCCAATATGAATTAACAGGGGTGTGCCTCGTAAGGCTGGGGTAGACCTTCAACAGGCATAAACAGATTTTGTACTCTAACTTTTGGTCAAAAACTGATATCATCATCATGTTCTGGGTAAAAATCCACTTCTAAAACTCTATACTTTTATGTAGTTTATGCAATTAGTTTGAGAGTTAGAATACAAAAATGGTTTATGCCATTTAAAGGTCTAACCCAGCCTTAAAGGGTACTCACATCATGGATTGATGAGGTGTGCTACTGAGGTCTGTAAACTCAAACACAATTGTAAGGATAGGTCTAGGCTAAAAAAATGGCAGATTTGATAATTAGAACCCATTTACAAGGCTTTTAATTTCTTTGCCAAAAATGACTGATTTTACTTTTCATGTTTGTTTGTTTCCTTTTGTTTTCTATGTTTATTTGATAATTGGGACTGTTATCCAACAATCTCTTCTGAAAAATGTGACCTGTTTGTAGGGATTTTCAATGGAAACTAACCATTCTATTTGGCACATCCCTGTACAGTATTATATGAGACTAACCCCCCCCCCCTCCCCCACACACACACTAAGTTTTTACCATGTCAAAGTCAAGATTGCATGCTTGAGAAAACTTACAAGGGCAATCCATGATCTGCATCAATCCCCAGTCACTCCTATCAAATATTAATCCTTGGCATATATTTGTTGTAAATCTGACATTGTAACATTTTTGTCTAAATTTGTTTGAATTTGTGTGATTCATAACAAATGATAAGTCCGAGATAAGCAATAATTACATCATAGTATTGCCAATGAAAATATTTAATAAACTGCAAAGCATTTAACCTGAAGATGAATAATTAGAATCAAGTTAAAGTTTCAGCATGCATGTTTTTAATTCAATTATAAGTTTGTTGCAAAAAAAAAGGAATAAACTCAAAAATTTAGCTTCAGTTTTATACTCATCTGGGTTTCTCACAAAAATGAATTGAAATGATTCCAATTCCTCATCTACATGTTAAACTCAAGTCTTTTCAGTCAGGCAGCCATTTTGTTGTTGTTGTTGAGCAAAAATCTTACTGATACCGCAACTGTAAACCCACAGTTAATTTCAAGGTTAGATATCATGCTAGATGTCCTTTTTACTCCTTGCTCCAAACCAAAACTATATATGCATTCCGTATTAAGAGATTCATGCATGTTAAGTGACTGATCAAAATTTATCAACAATGATGTATATTTATCCCACTTCACCACCTGAACATGATAAATAAACACAAGTGGATGCACAGTTGTTGATAAGTGATGATCCAGATCTGTAACATGTTTAACTCCCTTTCAACAATGAGAATCTTCCTGAAAACATATTATAGTTGTTTCAAATAATTCTCGGACACGAAAATTTAGGGCCTTGCGTAAAACAATTGCGTGTACATTTTACGCGAGTACACAATGCTTTTCAGGCATGCTCGATGTCGCGGCACTGTGGATTACTGATTTGAAACAGTGTTGCGTACTTCCCGGTGTCCCGATTTTGTCACAACTTGTGTATACGCGTTGGCTGCGTTCAGAAATCATGTTCATGTCCGAAATTTATTTGAAACAATAATAATATCAAAATGTTTCTGGTGTGACAGAAATCTTTCTTCACTAAATGTTTGCAACTCTAAAGCAAAATGTTAGTTTTTGTAAGTTCATTGCTTTGCAAGTTACAACGTTTCAACGTTCTATAAGTTTTAAACATGATAGCTTTGTTGACTCATGTGTACCTCATAAACACACTTCCCTGAACACAATGCCGTGCATAGGCTCTATCATCTGTGGGTTGATAAAAAATCAACAATGGCATGATACAATACAAACGGATGCGGTGATTTGTTGAATTCAAATTCAACCTTGATACACAGACCATTAACAACATATTCCGGAAGAAAACAGCACTCTCTGCCACATATATGGAGCATACAGATATGCAAGGGTGTATATTCATGTCCTGCGATGGCTAACATGAAGCTTGAAATAAATAAACCAGTTATGTTTTTTCTGGTATCAAAATGATGACTTCTTTCTCTTACCCTTTGGCTTCTTAACCTTTCTCAAGTATGGGTTACTTGATTTCAGTTCTTTCATGTCGACCTTTGCCCTGCTTGCACCAGGTGACCCTGGTGGCTTAGGTAACGTAGGACTCTCCTCAATAGTGTTCTTTTCTGAGGTTTCCTCGCCAGACTGCTTCTGTTCCATGTCTTCATTTTCAGTGATTTCGTCGCTGTCTTCATCAGCTATTTCATGTTCTGGAGGCATGAGTGCATCAAGGTATGGTAGTGGCGATGGCGTACAGGCTATTACTGTTAACAAAATAAACAGAGGAAAGGATAAATGGAATTTCTACTGCATATAAAATTTAGATGTGCTATATGCAGCCGCAAGGAAAAAGAAGACTATAGTGTCTTATTCTTTTTTATGCTTCATGTAGTTGAATTTAAAGCGATACTATAAAGTGTTAAAAATGAAGTGCCCCCTGTCACCCATGATTTTTGATTTTTTTTTTTGGCTTATTTGGCCTGTTTTTGGTAGATATGAATACCCTCCAAACGATTTGGCTCAAAGATGCTTACTTTTTCTGTTATGGCCATTTGTTGAATTAAATTCGGGATCCCGAATTTAATTCCACATGTATTAGTATAGGAAAGTATGCATGTGCTCTTTATCCAATTTCTGGTGGCAAAACATTTTTTTTCACAAAATACACTTGAAAACGCTTTTAGATAGTCACATTCTTCTATTTTATGCTGTTTTTACTATAAACCATTTTTGATCAAAATCTTATAGTATTGCTTTAAGGATATTTAAAATTCTGAAAGGTAGAATTGAACTTTGTACCTTCAACATCAGGCAACAATAGGCATTATCTATGATTTTGCAAACAAATTATCTGCTGTTGACTATATTTACCCAATAAATTTTTGGAATGGAAATACTTTGTTCATCATTGGGGTAACCTACACGCAGTGCATGCGCATCTCCGAGAATCTCTGTAGACCCCTTACACGTACACATGTAGGCAGAGTGCTGTACAGCAGATTCGGATCTGAAGCCCATGTGTGCACACTGTCTATTGCAATGTGGCTTACAAAGATGCGTATTTATCTAGATTGGCTTTTCCGTGTAGATTGCCCCAATGTATCATGCTTAAAACTTAAGAGTGCACCATTAAAGAAACCAATTCCATGTTCAAGTTCAAGAATATCCCATGTGACACTGTTGTGATGTTTGTGACCATAACCATCGGCAAAGAGATCAGGGGTTGCATTTACACTTTTAAATCCACAGGACAGAAGGACCAGTAAGTCTCAAAATCCACAGGTCCTTTACTAAAAATCTACAGGTCCTTCAGAAGGACTTTCAATTCCATACAGTGACAGCCTCAAAAAATGATCGGACAGAAGGACCATCTTACTGCTGAACTGGTCGGTCCTTCCGAAATTCTGTCGGTCGGACGGGACGGACAGTCCAACGGTAAAGTCGAACCCTGATGGTCAGTCTGGGTCGCTCGCCTTGTGAAAATAACGACTATATAACCTTCTCAGTCAGTCGTTTCTGCAGTGATTAGGCAAAGACTTTTCAATTTCAATATTTCAACTCTCAAATATTTGAATTCAAACATGCTGCAGAGTTGTTCATCGCTAATCAACAACGATGCATCTGCATATTTTTAATCGCGCGAGGGTGGCTTTAGCCACCCGAGTGTGATAAAAATACGCCGACGCATCGGATGCAGAGTTGTTGTTTAGCGATATACAACTCTGTAGCATGTTTGAATACCTTTCAACAACGAAAATCTTCCTGAAGACGTATAATTAAATTCTAAATGTTTTCAATTTAACAAATAC